>APFE031728855.1:3302-23977 GCA_000404065.3 Pinus taeda | reverse complement strand
ATCATCCAAGAATTGTTCATTTATGTAATGTAAATGAGGTTTCCCCCTTGAAGAGGCTGAATTTTAAGGCGTTGATCTATCTTTTCTATCTTTTTCTTGAGCTAGTTTCATAACACTACCACCCCATTATTTTTTATTTTTATTTTTTAATTAAACCAATAAAAAATCATTGTTGTGTTTTTACGGATTACTGGACAAATTAAAGAGGTGACAATTTGGTTAGTTCCGACCACTATGCAGTGCCAAAATGTCGCTGAGTTAGTGGCCACTAAATTTAGCAGATTCTAATAGATTTAGTTGGTCCTCCAAACTTAGTGAGTTCTCCAAATTTAGTTGGCGGCAAAAGTACTAGTCCTTTTGACCTGAACTTCGACTGTGAATACTTGAGCATTCAAAGTTATATTTGAGTGTCATCTGCGCCATTAGAATCAGGATGACGAGCTCCACGTTTTGGTCTTGGTTTCGATGAAATATGAAGACTTTGATTTTTGAGCCTCTCTATAGCCACTTGGATCATTCCTCCCCACTGAGGAGATTTTGGTCCCCCAAATCATAAACACAATTTGTGATATGTTGTACTCCCTCATCTGTACAAAAAGTGCCCTAATAGGACACACTTTCTTCTCCTTCACCTCTATATTTTAGATCAAGAAGTGATGAACCGACACCTGTATTCTATGCAAACCTGTAGTACACCTTGCAAAACACATGTTCTTTTGCAAGACCAATCATGAAACAAGAAAACCCCATACTTGCCAATAATTTATAACATACTCATGGTCAAGTTTACATCAAAATCATAATAGAAATCAATATCCAAGCTATCAACTAAAAAGGCCAAAAATATCATCACGTTGTTAGCATGAGTGATGTTATACATCCATCACATTTACCAACAACCACAACATGTGATTTAGAAAATGTGGCCATGCTCAACTACTTATAGATCCCCATTTTTTACCCAACTAGGTTAATGGGTCTTCTTCCTGTAGCTTCTTATCTTGTTGAACAACTTCATCGACTAGTTCCTTTACTGGTTCTTTCTAGTCCTCCTTTGGTCGTTGTTCTAGATGGAGCTCCCAACATGTCGCTCTCGGATGTCCACTCTTGTTGCAATGACTACAAAAGTTCTTTCTCCTCTAGAATTTCTTGACCTTCTCCTATGCTAATGTGGAGAAGAGTCTTCATGTCATGTCCTCTTCCTTGTTTCCATTCTTTTCCAACACTTGGCAACAACATGGTTATGCAAACCACAAAAGGTACATGGTTTTTTATGGCATTAATTTTGCTCATCATTATCAATCTACTTGTAATCAAAATGAACATTAGAATGTCGATACTTAAATTTATACTTGCTTGGTTGTCTCTGGTGCAAGCTTGGTGACAATAGTGTGCATTAGCTCTTCTTTGCAATGTTCATTATCATAGGAAGATTTTGATGTGCTCTCAATATCCTATTTCCTTTATGGTTTCAACAATGACTTGGATTCTTTATTTGTAGAACCCCTTGCTTCTGCTACCTTCAAACATTCTCCTTCAATGTACTCCAATCATGTAAATCAGGGTAATTCCACCACTTGGATGGGATTCACAATGCCTTGGCCATTAATTCCTAGTCCCTTCCCTTCATATCCCATCTTCTTCATTAACCTTGAACCAATTCTTGTAGTGTGATTTTCAAAAGAAGCCAAATCATCATCATCATATGAAAAAGAAACTAAAGAACTACCAACCAATTTACCTCAGCTATTGATTCTGAAGTAGGTGATGATGGCTTCATTGCACTTCAACTTTTCTAAGGCCTCTTTAGTGGCTTGTAATTGAAGCTGCAATCTATGCTTCTCCTCTTCTACTTCTTGTAGAAGTCTCCTCAATTCAACATTCTTTGCTTGAAGGCTCTCGTTTATCTCTTCACTTGAAAGATGAGAAGAAGATGAAGAAGAAAAATATTTACCTGAAGATGGAGATGGAGCATCATCCTATTCTCTCTCTTTCTCCTATTTCTCTTTAGCCATTTTCTCCTCATAATCTACAAACAATATATCTACCATGCTTGTCATGCTATAAAAGGCCTCATATAGATCTTGGTTCTTCTCCATTTCCCTTCTTGTTGAATGTTCAATCTTGCCCATGATGACATACACAATCCCTAGCAAAAAGGTTAGAATGCTCTGATACCACTTGATCCAGAAATTTTTTGTGAATGCTTTCAAAAACAAATATCCATAATACATGACCTTTTACTAACGCATATTTGCATGTGAAATCATGAGTAATTTTAATGCATAAATAACTCTTCAACAAACCATCAACATAAAAAATGAGCAATTAAGAAGCAATCATAAACACATGATATGATAACAAAGTTCGTCTAGTGTGGACTATGTCTCTGGGCCTTGCGTAAAGAGTGGGGAGGCCACTTCATTACTCCTTGCAAGAAGATGATGAGTATATGATGAAATCTCTTTCAATACAAGGATGGACCCCTTATATAGAGTGTCATGTCTCTCCTAAGAGACGTTCTCCCACAAGAACTATCACTCACAAGATGTACTCCTTCAGTGCGAAAAATAAACAATCTCTCACATAAAGTGCATACAATGATCGTCTCACACAAGGTGGCATAAATTGACCCCTCTTGAATCCGTTGATCAGATCCTAGACATACACATCTGTTGGCCCTCAGTTTTGGTCTATTTTTGCTTAGGGAAACCTAATTAATCCTTATATTTTCCATCCATTTTCCATCACATCCATCTCATTTTGATGTATTTTATGCATATTCAGGTGTTTAATTTTAATTTTGCAATTTCTAGAGTTATGAAAATTGAGTTCCAAGTGCAATTTTGGACTGAATCAGAAATTCCCGTAATAGCTATGTGGATGACATATTTGCAGGACACTTGGGCTCGATTTTGATGCATGGATGGACAACTTGGGAACTAGGACTAAGCTAACTCCACTTGGTTCGGCCAGAACAAGCTTTATTAGGCCCAGTCAAGGCTGGTCAAACATGACTAGTCACCAGAAAATCCCTAGGAAATAGGGCAGTGTTGAGATTTTATGGGATTGACCATATTTCTTGGGATGAATTGGATGAGTTCAAGTTAGATAGGTGGATATGAGTAGATATGAGTGTTATAGATAATATAGATTAGTTTGTTTCATTAAACCTCTATTTAAAGCCAAGACTTTGATGGCTTTTGGGAGGAATGGAATTTGTATGTAACTTTTGTATAACTGGAGTTGGGAGCTAATTTGAAGAACTTGTTTCATTCCAATTTGTTGTTCATGCTTGGTTGATCTACTGAAGTTGTTGTAGCTGAGATTTCTTCAAGTGTGCAAGGCAAGGGTGGAGGGCCCCCACTCCAAGCTAAGTACACTTCTTTGTTAGAATAGTTTAATTTTCCATAAGTTGGTTATTTTAGAACTTGTTTATGTGCTTTGCTCCAGATTGGTTTATGGATGATGTGTGATGATTTATTTTATTGAATCTTAGTTTCTTCACCACTTTAGTAAGATGGAATAACAAGGTGTTCAAGTTGAACACTCCTTCTGTTAAATTGATGGATTGAAACTAAGTTTTTCCTTGATTACACGCAAGCAGTTTTTCTTATGAATTTTCAATCTTCAATTGATAGCATTATGGTGAATGAATTATGATGGGAAACACCAAAGGTCTCTTAAGTTAAGAGCCTCCCTTCATTGATGATTTTTCCATCTTAAGCTATTGAGAGCTCATGGTTTCTAATTTCTATTCATCAAGTAATAATTGAGGAAGAATTAGACCTCTTAAGTTAAGAGCCATTTCAACTTTCCTTCATTGCAAGGTGAATTGAAATTATTAATGTAGGTTATATTTGTAATATTCACTTCTTTAGTTTTAAAATTTTATCTTCTAAACTTGATTATATCTGATGTCCATATACAGTGGATTTGCCTCCAAGTTTTACAAACCCGGATTGATAATTAAATACTTGTGTTAATTTAGTCAATAAATTAGCCCAAGATGAGAAGAAGATGAAAAATAAAGATGAGAAGAAGATGAAGAAGAAAAATATTTACCTGAAGATGGAGATGGAGCATCATCCTATTCTCTCTCTTTCTCCTATTTCTCTTTAGCCATTTTCTCCTCATAATCTACAAACAATATATCTACCATGCTTGTCATGCTATAAAAGGCCTCATATAGATCTTGGTTCTTCTCCATTTCCCTTCTTGTTGAATGTTCAATCTTGCCCATGATGACATACACAATCCCTAGCAAAAAGGTTAGAATGCTCTGATACCACTTGATCCAGAATTTTTTTTTGAATGCTTTCAAAAACAAATATCCATAATACATGACCTTTTACTAATGCATATTTGCATGTGAAATCATGAGTAATTTTAATGCATAAATAACTCTTCAAAAAACCATCAACATAAAAAATGAGCAATTAAGAAGCAATCATAAACACATGATATGATAACAAAGTTCGTCTAGTGTGGACTATGTCTCTGGGCCTTGTGTAAAGAGTGGGGAGGCCACTTCATTACTCCTTGCAAGAAGATGATGAGTATATGATGAAATCTCTTTCAATACAAGGATGGACCCCTTATAGAGAGTGTCATGTCTCTCTTAAGAGACGTTCTCCCACAAGAACTATCACTCACAAGATGTACTCCTTCAGCGTGAAAAATAAACAATCTCTCACATAAAGTGCATACAATGATCGTCTCACACAAGGTGGCATAAATTGACCCCTCTTGAATCCGTTGATCAGATCCAAGACATACGCATCATTATCATTGACATCTCTGCAAAAATCAAATTAACACATGGAAAAAACACATCTTGTACCTCCAAGTCTGAGGATGACCTAAAAATTGAATACTGAGATGAATAAATAGCATGTGCCATCATGTTCCTTGCAAAAATTCATGAAATCTGAGTATAACCATGACCCCTTTCCGTCACAGTCAAATCTAGGCTCTTGGGGAATCTTTTAGATTCCTCACAAGATTCTCCTCTGGACATGGGCGAAAAAATTACTACTTAGATGAACATACGAATTGCACCATCAGACTCTTGGTGAAGAACTGGCTCAGATGAATATAATCTTGGCATGTTTTTGACACCGTAAAAAATTAGTAGGGAATCTCCAAGATTCTTGAAAGATTTTACATAAGAAAATTATGTGGAATATTCCCCTAGAATATTCTCTCTCAAAAATTGTGCCCCGTCTAGGCGAGTTCCCCTCATCTCTTGGTTCTGCTCTCCTTCTAGGTCTTTGTTGATTAGAGAAAGGTAAAAGTCAGGCTTATATATATATATATATATATATTATATATTATATATATAATATATATATATATTATATATATATATATATATATATATATAATATATATATATCTATTTCAAAAATTGGGTCTGTTGGTGGATTGGCTAGAGGGATCAATTTAAGGTCGATGATTATGCGCGGTCGGTTGTTCAACCCTTGCCATGTTGGTTAGTTGGTAAGTTTTCGTTTTAACTGGCGGCGGTAAAAATCATCGCCAAATTTTTATGGGTTACTGGACAAATTAAATAGGTGACAATTTGATCAGTTCTGACCACCATATAGTGCCAAAATGTTGCTCAGTTAATGGCCCAAATTTAGCGTATTTCGCCAAATTTAGCTGGTCTATCAAACTTAGTGAGTCCTCCAAATTTGGCTAGCAACAAAAGTACTAGTCCTTTTGACCTGAAATTTGACTGTGAATAACTTGAGCATACAAATTCAAATTTTAGTGTCATCTACCTCGTTGGCATCAGGATGACGAGCTACATGTTTTGGCCTTGGTTTCAACAAAATCCAAATACTTTGATTTTTGAGCCTCTTTGGAGCCACTTGGATCAGTCACAGATGTAATTGTACTTGATCTCAATATTCTTCAACCTATCATGGAGCACAGGGTTCTCTAAAAACTTCACACAACTTTGATTATTGTAGTGTATCACCGTCGGTTCCAACTCTTGGCTGAATATTCCTGCAAACAATTTTTGTAGCCATATTGCTTAGGTACAAGCCTCATTGGTTGCAATGTACTCTGCTTTGGCAATGTTGAGTGCAATCGAACTCTACTTCTTGCTCATCCACGATATCATAGAGGATTACATATGCCCGCGGTACTCTCCCTTACTTCAACACTTCTGACTCAATTTACATTTGTATATCCCTGAAGCTATACATCCTTGTTTGCAACATACTTCAAGCCATAATTCACTGTGCCACACAAATCTCTCAATATGTGATTTGATGCAACCCAATGCTCATGTCTTTGTTCTATCTAGAAATGACTCAAAGTGTTCACAACAAAGAAAATATTTGACATAATGTTAACCAAATACATCATCATAACAATCAGCTGCTTGTAGATAGATGGAGCCACAAAACTACAGTCAGAGCCTCTTAACTTCTTCAAGTTAGTTACCATGGGAGTGACCATGGATTTGGAATCCATAATTCTAAAACCATGAAGGATATTTATCACATACTTCCCTTGATTGAGGAAGACTTCACCAGATTTCTAGCATACTTCTAATCCCAAGTAATAGTTCATCAATCCAAGATCCTTCATATCGAACTCAAAAGCCAACTAATTCTTACACTGAATGATAAGAGTCTTGGTACCTGTAAAAAACAAGTCATCAACATATAATAATATGATCACAGGTGCATTCTTCACGAAATTAAAGTAAAGGTTTGGATTTGCCTCACTTTTGGTAAATCCTAGCCTCGTCAGATAGTTGCCTATACGAGCATGCCAAGCTCTTGGATCTTGCTTGAGTCCATGCAAGGCCTTCTTCAACCTGCAAAGATGAGACTCCTTTCCATGTACTTCAAATCCTTGATGTTTCTCTATATACACCTCTTCCTCAATTACTCCATTAAGGAATGTAGTCTTTACATCCATCTGGTGTAGTTCCCATCCCATAGAAGTAGCGAGTGAAATAATGGATCTAATGGAGGTGTACCTGGCAATTGGAGAAAAAATCTCATCATAGTATTCTCCCTCTTTCTCGGAGAACTATTTATCCATGAACCATGCCTTGCATTTGTCAATGCTCCCAAACGCAACATGCTTTATCTTATAGATCCACTTGGAAGCCAGTATAGACTTCTCCTCAGGCCTTGGTACAATCTCCCAAATGCCATTCTTCATGATCGATTGATATTCCTCATTCATCACTTCCTTCCACACTTTTTGGCTAGTTTCTTCTTCATATGTGGAAGGTTCTTCATCAATGAGTTTTGTCATGAGGGTTGCATAACTGGAGAACCTTTTAGGTTTCTTGACTTCTCTAGATGTGCCATAAGGAGTTGCATGTCCTTTTGCCTCTTCCAAAGTGGATCTAAGCAATGTTCATCTCTTCTTGATCTCAAGAACTATAACTAGTTCTAGTGGATCTCGAGGCCCTCCTGGCCTTTCGCTACATTATGTAGAACTCGAGTTCTCCTCCCTTTATACTTCTTGTTTAACTTCTTCCAAGGAGTCTAGAAAGTTCCTTAGACCTCCAATATGCCACTTTATCATTGAAAGTGTCATCTTGGTTGAACTCAATTCATCGTTTCCCTGGAATTTAAATTTTTTAGGCTTTTGAAGATTCATTGTATCCAATAAATATGGCTTTCCTTCTTGAAGGTTCCAACTTGTTCCGCTTATCCTTAGGAACATGAACATATATAGAAAAACCAAATATTCTCATGTGCCCAACCTTTGACTTCCTTTTGGAGAAGGCTTCCTCAGGAGACATACCTTCTAGAATTCTATGAGGACTTCAATTTTGAATGTACACAGTTGTCTATGATGCTTCACCCCATAAGAAAAACATCAAGTCTAAATCATGCATCATGGCCTTGAAAATTTCGTGAATGGATCTATTCTTTCATTATGATACACCATTTTGTTGTGGATTATAGGGAATAATTAGCTCCCTCTTAATCCCAGCTTGCTTGAAAAAATTAGCAAGCTACTTTAAGGTATATTCTCCTCCATTGTTAGATCTCAATATCTTTGTCTTTTTATCAAGTTTTCCACTTCAACTTTGAATTCTTGGAACTTGTAAAACACTTCATCTTTAGAATTTAAGATATATATCCATGTCTTATGAGAGAAGTCATCAATACATGTCACATAGTACAACGAATCACCAAACGATTTATGGGCATCAAACCACATACATCATAATGAACAAAGTCCAAAACTTTCTTACATCTATTGTCACTGTTTGGAAATGGTTTCCTGGTGTTCTTCCCAAGAGCACAACCTTTTCATACACCATCATTATTTACCTGCAGTTCAGGAACTCCTGACACTAATTCACTTAATTCAGGCAATGATCTAAAATGAATATGTGCATACCTTCAGTGCCATAGATCATTTGGATCTATTTCGATATGTACTAATGCTTGATCTGGTTGAATCACAAGTCTATGTAGTCTACCATCACGAATCCCAATAACTCTAGCATCATCTATACTAGAGCCCTTTGACCAAACAAGTACTTTTCCATCCACAAAAGCAACCCTATCTCCTTTATCTTCTAAACAAGAAATAGAGACAATATTATTTTTCAAACATGGTACATAAAGGACATTGTTGAGATGTACATGGTTACCATATTCCAACTCTTTGGATGCCTTTCCATCTCCTTTGACTGCATAGTTGTTATTTTCTCCCAATTCAACCCTTTGAGATAACTTATTCTCTATCATTCTTGAAAGATACCCACACTCTCTGTTCATGTGTCTTCATGCTCCACTATCTACCAACTACATGCCATCATCATTGGCATAGGAACTAGTCAAAGCAGAATAGTAAAACAAATATTTTTCTCCTTCTTCAACTTCTATTGCGGAAGCATGTTGTTTCCCTTTTCTTTTCTCGTTAGCTATATTAGGACAGTTGTCCATATTGTTGACAACCATAACATTGTATCTTAGATAAGTCTTTATTCTTCTTACATGAAGAAGACCCTTTTCCTGACTTCTTATGTTGAGGTCCAAACTTCTTCTTTCCCTTGTTCTTGAAGTGAGCTGCAAGGGATTGAACTTGTTCATCTTGACAATCTCTAGTCATCAATCTTGCTTGTTCTTGAGCACATGATGTCCATAATTAATCAAATTAAGGATCTTCTTTCCAACTGCTTATGCCTGCTTCAAATGCATCCCATTTAGGAAGACCATTGAGTGTTGTAGTCACAAGTACTTGATTAGAGATGGTTTCTCTAAGTATGAAGCCACAATATCGTCATTATCCATCCTTGTGTTTTGGAGGCCATTCTTCAAACTCATGGATTGACCAACATTCTTGATAGTGTAGAGATTTATTAGGGCGTCATACATCTTCTTGGAGGTGTCATGCTTTGCAATGTAGGGGATGAGATGATCATTAATGGAGTATACTATTAGAATAATGGCAGTGATATCATCTTCCTTGAAATTTTTCTTTCCAACTGCATTAGATGGTTCAATCATCTTTACTATCATAATATCCAATACTTTGTTCTTGGAAAGTATAAGATCTATTATGACCTTCCAAGCTCTGAAGTTTGATGCTCCCTCTAGCTTGTTTTCAGATTTCATGGAGGAAGCCATATGAGCCAATATACAAGGACTTTAGTAATATGATCTCTCTAGGTTTTGTTCAAAAGTGATCTCAAAATACCTTCCTTTCGTCACTAAAGCTTTGATACCATGTTGATTTTCTAGTGTAATTAGGGTTAACACAATATTTCAAAAATGATAATAATTACTTTTGATGTACATCTTCTTTTATCTTATTTCAATATTTTATTCAACAATTATAATTCAAAAATTCAATAGTATAACAATAGATATCACAATGCACAAAAGAGAGACAAGATTTACCCTGGGAAAACCCACTACGGGGAAAACTGAACAAACTTTTCAATAGAGAAAGTATTTATGTTCAATAAGAGACACACTTAGATCTGTGGTCAAACCTGGTATTCTCCTCCAAGTCAAGTCACCCAAATTAATATTGCACTTCATTCTTCCTACCTAATCCATAAATTTCAGCCTCCCAACAACTGTCCAGTATCCCAGAATTTCGGCCCCCTGAAGCTAGTCAGTAACCTAGAAAATTCTGGCCCTAAGAAGCTATCCAGTAACCCAAAAAATTCTAGCCCTCATAAAGCTGCTACCCCAGAAAGATGTGAATCACAGAGAGAGATTTATATCCACATGAGTGAGTTGATGAGAGAGGAGGGAGAGAAACTTGGCCTTCTTGCTTTGTCCTTCTTCATCCTTCTTGACCTCCTTCACTTGCCTAGAAGTTGTCTGGAGAGAAAAATGTGAATCTTCCAAATGAGGAGCTTGAGTTGCCTTTATATAGTAGTGTGTCTAGGGTGAATATATGCATCTCTTATCAAGGGCTTACTTGACTTGGAGGGAAGATGACTTGTCACTTTTTGGAGCTAAAAATAACATTTAAAAAATTCAAATTTACATCTTTTAAAAGTCACAATGGGACTTTGACTCAAGACAATTTTTTCTTTGAATCAAGCATTTATAAATATGTTTTTACAATGATAAATACAATTATATCAGGTGACCAAAAGTACATTATGAATACCAACCATAGTTACAAATTCAACACTAGATTGAGTCAACTAAGAAATCTCAACTACATTCAATTCACTTGTGGAGAACCAAAAAAAAACAAGACCAACTAAGAAGGGAATCAACTCGTTGATAGTCAATTAGATTGTTGTGGCCTAGCACATCTACATTGTCGACAAGAGTGAAGAACATATAATTGGTTGATACAAACATTGTCAATTAAGTTGATGGAGGGAAGCCTTATTAATAGAAATGTCACTCGCTGGAGGTAAGTGTTTGCAATATGGCTGTAAATGTGGCAATGCGGATTGATAGATTATTGATTAAACAATTTATAATGGTTACTGAGGAATTGAATCTTTTTGTATCTAAAGACAAGTTTCAAAACCTTTGTGGTCTTGAAGAACACAAGCACGAGAACCATCTAATGATTAACTCTTGGAGATGACATGTAAGAGGGAAAACTAAAACAAATTTGGGCTAGTTAATTAAAGGAAGTGTAGATTTATTATTTTAATCATTTGCTAGCTTGCAAACTCATTTCTAAAATTGATTTTAAAATTTCTTCCCAAACATTCGACAAAAAAAATATCGTTGTGCTATGTGATGTTTATTGTATGTGATTATTTTTTATTTATTGTGTTTTTTCTTAATAAAGCAAAGAAATCCAGGATAAATGTTGATAAGGGTCAATAATATGGTTAATGAAATTTGTAATTAGTGAAAAATAATTCAGCAATTTGACTTATCCAATAGAATATTGATTGATTTGGTATGACAACATTGTTATTTTTTATGAGTGTACATTGGGAAAACACAAATTTGTGTAGTAAACTAGCTTGATAGTTAAAAGTGAGATGATAAATCCTTAACTTGAGAATCAACACTTAACTTCATATATAATAAAAATGAAATCACATAAAAATGAACATAAAATTATGGAAAAACCCTTAAGCTAGAGTAACACTATCAAATACGCGTGGAAGATATCACTCCACAAGCCATGCTTGCTACAATACAATATTATTCAACATCCTGTATATCTCAATACAATGAAACTCACGTGTATTTATACTTTATCATGATTATTCCTAGAGATCTAAGCCAACTACCCCTCATTATTATATACATTTACTTTTACTACTTAATGGGTTTATTAATTAACCACCAACTACCAAGTGGGCCTATTTCATGGTTATGGCCACATTACATTCATTGTCCCCCCTTAGATACCTCTCTAGGTACCTCGTATTACATTCCATAGGTACATTACATTACATTGCCCTTCATCACGTTTCATCCTTGAAATATAAGAGAAAACCATATAATATGATATGCTAAGCAACATGAAAATGAAAAAACCTTTGAAGAATAGTTTTGTAAAGGTTTTTAGTCTTACAACATTGGGAAAAAATATTAAAAAAATCTTTGCTAAAATCTCTACAATTGATATTGTAGATATTAACAAATTTCCACTATAACTAAAAATTATGGGTGGTCAAAGGATCTAGAGGAGGGTTTTTTGTTTGTTTGTTTGTTTGTTTGTTTAATGCTTAAATTGATATGCACATAATAATTGTGTATAATATGCATTGTTCCCTATATGATGATATGCACCAGTGTCTAAAAAATAGCTACATTGAGCATTAGTGTGTATGAAATATTTTCCAAGCATCGATGCAAATTAGTCAAAGATTCTAGTGGAGTTTTTTTTTATGCACTTATATAGATATTACAAAATTATACAATAATTATATTTAATACACACCAATGCAACAAATAATAATACACATTGTTGCCTCAAAAATGAATATACTAAGCACTAGTGCATATATCAATTTTTTGAAGCACCTATATATATTTTCAATATAAAAAGTATCGAGGTGCTTTTATCATTAATATGCACCAATGCACCACATATTGATACACACCAAGGTTTTAAAGTATTATCTTCTCCTTACCCTAAGTCTACCCTAGACTTCCTACAAGGAAGTCGGTGCTTCCATAAACCTAATAATCCTTCTCCTTTTGGCCTAAAATCCAGACTCAAGTATCACCTATCTTAGAAGGTCAAAACTGATTGTTCAAGAAGTTTCAGGGAATGTTATGCACCAATGTTATGTGTGTGTGTGTGTACATACATACATACATACATATATAAGTATATAGATACATACACATAAATATAATATGAGGCTCCAATTAATAGTTTATATAATGAAAGCATCAATGTGTATACATATGTAAAATAATCAGTGTTTATATTATTTTGTGCAACATAAGTTCATGTAATTATGACAGTAATAGTAATGGTAATGGTAATTCTATTGTTGAAGGAAGCAATGTGCTTTTATTTTTGTTAGGAACACCGATTTGTATATTGTATTTTCTCCCATTGGTACATATTACTCATTTAAATGCACCAATACCTAATAGATATGAACCATGCCATTGAATTCAAATGAATACAATGCAACAATATGTTTCAGTGCTAGATTTTTCCATATTGTGAGTACGCAAATGAAACTTCTTATATTTTAATCAAAATGTCAATTAATTACTAGAAAGTCAAATACTTTTTTTATAATAACATTAATTTTTATATTTTCACTGTTGAATATGCATGTATCATTACATTAATGAGTTGTAACATTTAAACAAATATACAAAGTAATTACACCTTTGTCATTTTAACAATGTAAATAATCCATATAATTTATAATGAACAATATTTTTTTATAACACTAGACATTAGACAATTTATGATGATTACTAAGGAATTGAATCTTTCTGTATCTAAAGACAAGATTCAAAGCATGTGCGATCATTGAAGAAGATGAGCATGAGAACCATCTAATGACTAACTATGGGAGATGATAAAATCGAAGGCCAATGACGAGGACCTGCCACCAAGAGCGAGGAAACTTGCCATTGAGGTACGCAAGCTCCAAGGTACCAGAGGGAGTTTCTAAGTCAACTTACTGGATAATGAGCTGATGTAGACAAGAAGCGACCTCTCTTAGGAGGGCCTTGATGTATCCCTCATCAACAACACAAAATGAGTATCGAGATTTCAGACATAATGAAGTTGATGTAGAGTTGGTTCAGGAATGACAAACATGAAGTAAGGCTTAAGAGTATTGTAGCAAATGTCAACTAAAGGACTTCTCTTGAACATATCGATGACACTTTATGGAGTTGGCAACATTGACTCAAAACTGATTATGGAGGTTTTTTAACATGGTTTGATTAACCAAAGAGGAAATCAGATTTCCCAACCCAGTTGTCACAAAATTGAAGTGAAAGAGTGTCATGTTCAAGAGCGACTCACTACAATGGTTAAGTACCCCATTTTTCCAATTTCTGCAACCATTTCTGGTCAGTACCTCTTTATTTTGACAAGCTTGAGGAGGATAACATATGCTTCATCTATAATTTCATTCTTCAGATGAATCCTTCAGAGTATTTTTAACAAACCCTAAGAAGGAGTGGTCTAGTCTCATCATGTTTGATGAGTCCAATGTTGCTTGAACATTTTACGAGTCCAATGAAGGGGTAACTCAACTTCTTTTTCATGTTTAGAGAGTTTGAAAAAGAGGCAAAAAAACCTCCAAACGTTCATTTTCGTAAATTTAGTCTTTTGAGTCTGAAAAGGAAAAAATGATACTTAAGAGGACCTTTTAGTCATGTTCAACCAAAGTATTCATTTTTCGTAAATAGTCCATCTCAGTCCAGAAAAGGGTCAAAATTATACTGGGTAGACATCTTGTCATTTACTTTAAAGAGTTCAAAAAGACAAGTGCTTGAAAATCTTTTCATGTTTTGGGAGTTTGAAAAGAGCTAAAAGAAGACTCTAAGGGGTTCCTTGTGCGTAAGTTTATAGAGCCTGAAAAAGTGATAAAAGTATGCTCCCTCATCAAAATGACCTGTAGTGAACTTAAAATTTACATCAAATCCTTCAATTAGCATTTAACTTGCTGAGAACACCACAAAAGAAAAAATATATGCCACATGGTAAAATTAGGTCAAAAATACTAAAATATATTAAAATAATGATTAAACTGACCATAAATAGGAAAAAAGTAAAAACATTTTTTACCCTTTTCATTTTACCTCTTGTATGTGAGCTCTAAGTGCATTTTACCCTCAAACTTCAGTGGGTGGTTGCAACAATTCGGTGGACCATTTCTAGTGCCATTAGTTCTAGGTAGGAGATCTGACATTTCTCTCTCTTTTCACGATTTCCATTTTTCATTTCATGCAATTTTTTTAGAGTTCTCAGCATTTTAGGGACTACATTTTCACCCTAGGCCCATCACACCCTCTTTGTATCGAAAGGTGCATTGCGCCTGCTTGGTCAACATTGGGAAGAGTGACTCAGCGCACCTGCCGGGAAGGAAAAGTGTGCTAGGGTGCTTTGTCTGCTTAAAGGCAGGTGCGATGGGTGTAGTTTAAAAAGGGGTTTATGATTTTTACTTAGATTTATCTCAATTTTTTTACACAACTCTGATTCCAAGTGTTTTTCTTGTGATTTTGTAAATATTGACTAGAGAAAAATGATTCTAAGCTCGAGAGAAAGAGAACACGACTCTTAAGATTTGGATGCTGCTAATGAATTGACAATAATACAAGCTTTAAGGAATTGTGGGCTCCTTAAGTTTTTTTGGATTCCAAGCATGAGAGCTCAACTAGCTTTATTGGAATATTTGGTCAAGACATGGGATATTTAGGGACAATGCTTCAAGATCAGAGCACATACTGTTATTATATAATTAGAATATATCTATTTCTTGATAGGGTTGTCTTGGAAAGGAGCTCCTATCTCATTATCTACTATTAGAAGGGGTGGTGAAACTATCAAGGACTACATAGTTGTGCATTGTAGACCCTGTTCTCAACCAACAAAGGACAGGAAAATAGAGATTAAGGATGTGATTTGACTACCTTTTAGGACAATCCTTTTCCTCATCACTCAGTTGCCTGGTAGCGCCTCTTTGAATTTGGCTACCAAGTCCCAAATACAATATGAATTAGAATGCATAGAACCCACTGTGTTTAATTGGAGTGAGTGTTTTTTCACCAATTTGAAGGAATAAATCAATAGAGCGAGGGATGGGAAACTGAAGAAATTTGGATATGGTTCTATCATGATATCATTTTCTCTGGAGAGGATACCACTACTTCGTCCTTAGCGCATTTTTCTCGAGCTTCTAGGTCCTAGGGTTCCATAAATGAGGCAATGGGTAGATCTCATGTCTTGTCATGCAAGTGCATCTGCAATGAGTTTCACTCCTACTTTCTTTCGATGGCTGCGGGTGCAACTCATTATGATCGAGGACTATCCATATGTCAAAGCTCATTTCTGAGGATACCCATACCTCATTTTAGCCGAAGGCGAGCAATGGGTTGATATAGGTAAAACAATGTCATTTTGCATGTTTTTATTTTTAGTTTTTTGGATTTTACAATTTATATTATTATTTTTTTAATGTATTAAGAGACTGATATTCAACTTCACATGTAGATATTGGACTAATATGACCAGTTGGCTCATTGTATCTTCAGAAATGGGGAGAGCCACAACTTGCACCTATTGGAGTTGTTGTGGGGGCAGAAGAGGAGATGCACGATCTCAACATAGTTGAGACTCTGGCCAAGTTTGAACGCCATGTTGAGGGATTGACTCAGTGTGTGCCAGAGACTAGAGTCAATGAGATCCCTATGTGTTTACAAAGATACACTATTGGAGTGTCTGAGCACATGAGTCAGCTATTTTGCAAAGTTTCCCGCGCGATTATCTATTATCATGATCATCATCGAGAGTAGTCTACTAGGAGGCCTTAGAGCCATATTTTGTCTAAATGTATTTTGATACTATAAGCTGTGTGGCCATATGTGTCTCAGACATAGTTTTTGTAAAACCAAACATTATATACAACTATTTATCTATGTTTCCTATTTGCTCTATTTTCTTGTTCAATGTATCATGATGATTGAAATTTTTACATGTTACAAATGTTTGTCTAAAACATAATTGGCTAATGCATTAGTTAATGTGTTTAAACTTCTAGGAATATGTTGATATTGAATGTAATCAAAATGTTGTTCTAGAAGGTGAACCCCTAAAAACATGCGTAGCATAGTTGGATTTCTTACTGAATAGACGTTGTTAAGATGTAGTACTACAAGTTGTTAATCAATTATGACCATCAAATGGCAGATGCCATGTGAAATAACATCATACAACAATTCAATCACTTCAATAGATTTGACGATATTATTAGTTGAGCGACCGATACAAACCCCTTGTAGACTTATTAACTCGCCATTTGGAGAATAAATAGCCCATGTTACGAAAGAAAGGTTCTGAGTACTACGGCTAGTGCCATCAACATAACCAACATATGGTTGAGGGAAAATTGACATCTGCAAATCAAATATAACTAGAGAATAATAAAGACGGTAGGAAATTTCGAAGGAAACACATTACAAACACACTAACATACCTATATGGCATGAACACAGTGACTATGCAAAGGTAATCTAGGCATAATATTTTTTAAGGTACAACCCATTTCTAGGTTGCGCCAAAGGGATTCCATCAAAATCAATGAGATCATAAGCCCCTTTAGCAAGTACATGTTTGACTATATACGGTCCTAGCCACATCGGTTTGAGCTTCTAGCCCCTAAATTATTGTCTTCCTTATCATACAAAAGGAATAGGTCACCTTCCGAGAAGGCACAAGGTTTAACATTTTTGTCGTACGATGCTTTGATGCATTTCTTATGGGCCTCATTGGCCATTGTGGTATCGCTTTGGGTTTCATCTATGCATGCTCGATGAAAAAAATGCTCCTCCTCTGTGAAATTTACTGGAAGAAACTCAACGACAAGATTCAAATATGGAATCTCACATTCGATGGGAAGGAGTGCTCCTAGACCATACACCAATTGAGAGGGTGTAAATCCAGTTGCAGTCCAGACAAATGTTTGGTATAACCACAAAGCTGAAAAAATAATGAGGTGCCAATTTTCTTTATGAATCCTTATCATGTGTTGCAACATTATTTTCAAAACTTTGTTAATGGCTTCTACTTTCCCATTAACCTATGGGTAATAGGGATTCGAGCTATCATGTTGAATGCCTGACTTGGTGGTATGTTCAAGCATAACGTGATTCTGGAAATGTCTACCATGGTATGTAATAATAGTTTGCGACACACCAAACCTAGAAATGACATGATTGAAAAGAAATAATGTAGTTGTTTTGATGGTGTTGTTGTATGGAGGCATCACTTCGACCCATTTGGTAAAATAATCTACAGCCACAATGATGTAGCCATGCCCCCCAACCGAATGAGGGTTACATGTCATGAATTCAATGCCCCATTTTCAAAATATACCTAAAGCAATAATAGGATGCATAGGAGTAGGCAGAGCACAAGCTTTACGATCATAGATTTGGCAAGTGTGACACTTTTCGACTACAAGGATGCAATCTCGAAACAAGGTTAACCAAAATAAATTGACTCAATTTTTTTTTTGGGCGGTGGCATGGCCAAACATATGTCCACCACATGCTCTAGCATGACATTCATTTAAAGCTTTCTGAGCCTCCTAATGAGTGAGGCACCATCTAAATATTGTATAGAAACCATGACGATAGAGTTTGTCACTAACTATAATGTTATTTCAAGCCGAGTATTGAATGCATCACTGATCAGAGCAAGAGGTATTAGGCTAGAAATTTTGGGTCTGGAGATAAGTAATGATATCTCGATACAATGGATTAGATGAATCAATCAGAAACAATGACTCATCAGGAATAGAATCATCAAATGTAGACTCAGTTTTAGATGAGGGAAGGTCGCATATCAATTTAGTGAATACTAAGGACTTCTTAGATTTTTATTTGATGAATTCTAAATCAAGTTACTAGAGAATAACAATCCATTTATATTATTCCCCCCAACAATTGTCGTGACAAAATGTATTGCATGGGTTGCAATAAAAAACTACCATAGTCTCCTGAAGCAGAATGTAGTGGTGAAATCTCTAAAAAGCTTGATGATGAGCCTCATCATTGAGTAATTATATGGGCCTCAATTGGCCTTATTTCACCTCTAGCTTAGTCAAACCAACTATTCTCACAACTTATTGCATACTTTTGATTATATTTATTTTTTGAAATGAGTTAGAGTTGGATATTTGGATTTGTGGTCTAATGTGCATGTAATGCAGGAATAAAGGATAAAAGCAAGGAAAAATGCAGGTATAAAGGATAAAAGCAAGAAACTATGGCAAAGACCTTTGTAAAACTAGAATGAGACAAGGGAGAGTAATTATTGGAAGTAAATCCTCCTCATTTACTACCCCTCCATTCGAATATTCCTCCATTAGTTCGGAGTACAAACAACCATCACTTTGAAGACTAGAAGACAACCGAGCAAGTGAAAAGGACAGAAGCTAGTTTTTCTTGAGTTAGAGGCCAAGCCTCCCTAAGGGGAAGGAATTTTTTAGAGACTTAAGATGTATAAATAGAGAGGCTTAGGACCTCAGTAGGATTTAGACTTCTATTGTAAAACTCTGTTTTAGTTCTGAGCAGTAAAGACTTGTGACAATTTTCTCTGTAATACATGGTTTTTATAATAAGAATGAGTTCTGTTTAAGCCAGCTCTGAGTTAACTCCGAGGGTTGAAGCTCTTGGGTTAAGGCTCGACCCAAGCAGCCAAATCTCCTCTTTACTGTACATATATGCTAGCATAGAGTTCTGTTCTGTTCATTTGCTTAAATAGATTCATGGTTTTTCATTGTTTATCTGCTTAGTAGCTTTCTGGTTCTGTTTATTTGCTTAAGTAGCTCCCTGGTTCTGTTCATTTGCTTAAGTAGGATTCATGGTTTCTTTGGTTATTTTCCTAGGTAGCTGCATTTTCATTACAGTAGCGTAGAGTAGATCGGTTATGTTGTAGTTTACTTCCATTTGTGCCTTCTTTCAGTTTAGAGGTTAGCTAGGTGAAAAAGATCACTATCAGGTAGTGTGCTGGTGTCTTGGCCTCATCTCCTCCCTCTGGGACCATGACTTGAGTAAGGGACCCTTTAGCAGCCCCAAAAACATAGGTTTCTGGTTCTCACATGAGCTAGGGAGTTCGTTGTTTGATGCAGTTATTTGTTCACCCACATTGGTTTTCTCTATTGTTTTCCTTTAAAAACCTCCTTCAGCACGTTCTTCATTCCTCACTTCCTTGTCGTCTGATCCACAAAAAACCTTCACAATCATTGTTTGATCCATTAGTTTTCCCAACTATCACTTACTTTATGCGCTTTAAGTCCCCACCGTTGATTTGCCTCGCCTGATCCAACGACTGTCGCTTCACCTGATCGCCAACTAGCTTGGTTGATATCCACCATTAATCAGCCTCGCCTGATCCGATGGCTATTGCTTCACCCGATCGCCAACTATCTTAGCCGATCTCCATTGTTGATCAGCCCTGCCTGATCCAACGACTATCATGCAATCTCGCACGGATTAGTGCACGATTGTTATCCGCCCGAGAGCATGCAAGAAAAGTGGTTTTCTCGTGATACTTTCACGCAATTAGGCTAATCGCGTGAAATTTCAAAATACAGCTTACAGCCTGAAGGGCGCGTGAGAAACTACTTATCGCCTTAGAAACTTGCTCCATCATTTTCACACGTTTCTTTTTCCTGCAATATGATCTCCACCCGTCCATCTCTTGACTTCATCCACACGATAAGATCTTAGCTGTTCATCCTATTCACCCATCTAATCACTTCACCCACGTGATACGATCTCCATCGTTCATCCTGTTCATTCACACCACTCATCCATTTATTCGCTTAAATCCCCGCGATAAGATCTCCACCGTCCACCTTATGTTCGTTGATCGATCCAACGGTCCCTAAGCACTACTGCATCCCTACTTCTGATCCAGGTGGATGTTGGTGGCCACCCACCTATCCCATTTGGACCCCCGCAACTGTCTCTTTTAGTTTTTCAGTTTCCGTAATTGTAGCACAATTTACTATTTTTAGCAGTTTT
>APFE031728844.1:0-19149 GCA_000404065.3 Pinus taeda | reverse complement strand
TCCCTGTTTCAGCCCTGTGAACATATTTCCACAATGGGGTTTGGTCTTGTTTAGTTTTTTGAGGGTCCTGTTCACCCTCCTCCAGCTCCTCCTCACCGAGGTTTTCACCAATTTGACTTTCTCCAGCTTCTTCATCCCCTCTTCAATTTGCCCCCTCCGTTTCCTACTCTCCAGCACCATAATAACCATAAAAGCGACCAGGAAGAGGAAAATGCCTAGAAATATAGTCAGGTCCATGGTGTTTGATGTTTGTAGGGTTTTGATTCAAGAATCTGCAAATTAATTTAATTTATTGGGATTAATTAACTTAATTTATTAATTTAATTCAAATTCATAGTTTTAAAACTCAATAAACTAAATTAAATTGACTAAATTACTACCTAACTAAATTAAACTAGCTAGATTAGCTAAATTACTAAGTTACTTACCTCTGCAGGCTTGCTCCTCGCTCCTCGCTCTTCAACACTTGCTCCTTGCTCCTTTGCTCTTTCTCTTGCTCCTCAGCCAAGCTCAATGTTTGATAATGAAATGCTTTTATGCCCTTTGGGCTTTTAAAACAATTTTTTTTTTTTAAATTTAATTTTCTTTTTAAGTCCGCGGAATTTTTTTCCACCGAACCGCTCCCGGCGGGGTTCGAATCGCTCCCGGAGCGATTTTTTAATGCCTGGGAGCGATCGGGAGCGATCGCTCCCGGGCTTAAAAAAGCGCTCTAGGAGCGACGGAGCGATCGCTCCCTAATGCGCTCCCGAAATTGGCAGGGAGCGCAAATTTTTTTAAGGAATCGCGCTCCCGAAAATCGCTCCCGTCCGAGAGCGATTTCGGGAGCGCACTCCCGAGGAGCTCCGGAGCCGCTCCCGCCCGGAGCGCGCTTCGAGAGCGGGTTCGATAGGGGGGGGGGCTCTCCCGCAACTATGCACTGGACACCCACCACCACATTGATGTCTGATACATCCACCACGAAGATATGATTCGTCACCGAGTAGTTCCCCATGGTCACTGTCAAAGTAGGGACATATTAGGTACACTGCATGGTCCTATCCCCCGACACAAGGACTGAAAACCCCTCAAACTTATCTATAGTGATACCCCACCTCTGAACCATTTGTGCATCAATGAAATTGTGGGTCGCCCCACCATCTACCCAAAGTTGCCCCTGCATTGTGCCTCTGATTCTCAAGGTCAAAAATTGGGACCCCGCGCAATGAATCTAGGACTCCTCCAACTGGTGCGGAAGGTGCTCCCCTAGGTGGTGGTGGTGGAGGTGGTCCTCTCTCTACATGTGTCTCGCTGTCACCTCCACCTATCTCCAACTCCATGTCATCCTCTTGGTCACTATCAGAGAAGACCTCAATGTAATAGGCTTTGCCTGTTGTGTATCTATTTCCTGGTGTCCCAGGCTCCTAAAAGGTGAGCATAGTTTCCTCCTCTAGAGGTCTCTCCTTGTCTCATCATCCAACTATCCACACTCCTGGACTGTTCGCTATGATGGGGGCCTCCTGTCATGTCCCCTCTGTGGGTAGGGAGCTGATGGTGGTATGGGTTCTCGAGTCTTGGGGATTGCCCCCTGCAAATCCTTGGCACAAGTCACAACCTCCTACAAAGTAGTGGGTCTGCAAGATCTCACCAGCCCACGCAATGGCACAAGCAAGCTCTCTATGAATGTGTACACCCTCTTGACATCAGGTATATCTGGCACCATGGTTAAGACCCTCAAAATCTATGAGATATACTGCTTTGGATGGCCAGTCTGCTTGAGCTAGGTCAGCTCTCTGAAATGGGCCTCCGGGTCCATCCTATCAAAAGCACTCAACTACTCTCCATGTGAAATCCTCATAAGAGGTCACGCTAGCATCCCCTAGCATGGTTAAGCCATGATACCACTGGTTGTGTGCCTCTCCCTCCAAGTGCACGGTAGCCATTTTGATGGCTTCCACCTCTGTCATTCGGTTAAGTTGGAATTAAGTATCTAGCTTCTCTACCCAAGCTCAAGTTGTGCTCTTGGTAGATCCATCAAACATGGGATGGTGCAACTCTAAACTCTGTGTGCTAGACCCACCCATGCTCCTGCTTCTCTCATTCTGCTTGAGCTGGCAGAAATCTATGAAGGATAATGTTGCTTCGAAATCCTCCCCTATGGAGTCTGGACTGCCACTCCCGAAAATAATCTCCCATGGACATATGATCATCTTACTGCAGTTGCTCACCCAGACCTGCAGGTAAGAATGTAGGTAACATGGTCTTGGTTGGCCCATTAGAAGGCTGAGGATGAGTGATGGGTGATTGGTGGTAATATTGGTGAGATGCACCTAAAGTCTTCCCAAACAAAAAGTCTCTACTAGGTCCCTTCTCCTTTTTCTGATGCTTGAATTCCTCCAACTCCTTCTACCCCCTTGCCAAATGTTTTAGGGCATTTAGGAGACTCTTGAAGGCCCTATCCTCTTTGCTCTTGGGCTCTCCCATCTCTACCACCTCCTCTTCATGTGCTGGTGTCTTAGTGTCAGGGGTGATTTCCAGCTCTCTTTCCTTGCTCTGATACCTTTGCCTCCGATAAGTAATGTTTTGCCTATCCTCCTTGATCATAGGAAAAATCCCCCATAGCAGAGCCAAGATCTGATCTCTGATACCCCACTGTAATATCCCAAATGGAAGTTAACACAAGAAATGACACATGCAATCAGGTAACTAGAAATGCTCCAAAAACACGCCAAAATGGGTTAATTTTTATTATCAAATGATAGGAGTACAATGTATGATGGAAGGAGTGCACCTGGACTTTCTCAAGGCATGCTACAAGCCTCAGGTGTCCAGCAAGTCTGCCCAGCTACTGTAGAACAACTCCTCTCCAAGGCTCTGCATTGGCACTAATGAAGCTGCATTGCTGGCTGGAAAAACTGAAGATTTTCCCCAACTTCAGTGCTTAGAAAATTCTGCAAAATTAGCCCCAGTTTCCTCTCAACAAACCCACCAAAACCCAGAAGGGGTTTGGTCTAGTTTTGACCCCCAAAATTGACCCCCAAATACCGCAACCTCCTCAATTGGCTGGAACATACGACCCTCCTGAGAAACCTCTGTTGCAGCCCTCCAAATGGTGCCAAACCACTGGGCTTTTCTTCCCCGGATGACTCCCTCAATTCCCCAAAACAAACCAGCTCCACAAAGCTTCTCCTCAACTCCCACATGTGCCCATAAATTGTCTCCTATGCAGGCCCAAGGAAGAGAAATTCATTCCTCTCAAAGGCATCAATCTTCAGCCCCAAAATTCCCCACCAAGTTTAGTCTTCCCATGGAGCACCGTCTTTAAATTTCTCCCGACAAACACCCCTTGGGAAATAGTTGAAGTGAATGGCACGTGCTCCTCTACTGCGTCTTCCTGGAGCACAAATGAGCTGAGAGAAATGGTTGAAAGATGCCCCCAGAACTCCACTAATCTCCCTCCAAAGAAACAACATATTTACCCCCCTAGGGGCACTCGAAGTCCACCGAAAGAAGGGTGAGTTCTCCCCTTGGAAAATTCTGTTCTAAGCAACATCTGTGACCCAGCTAAACAACTTGAGCAACAAAAATTCAGATAAGTTGACAAAAACATCCCAATAGCTGCTATGCCCCTCTTATTAATAATTTTGACTTGCCTCCTCATGTGGGCCCCTCCATCCACTATTTCGACCACGTTTCCTTGGCAATTTCGACTTCCCTCCAAGGGACTGCATATTACATGTGGGTGTGGCCCCCACATTCCAGTAGCAAAAATTATTTCAGCCCCCTTCTCCTAAGTCTCATCCCCAAAATTTTGTGGGCCCCCATAATAGTCAAAAATGCAAAATTGTGAAATGGATTTTAGGAAAAATATTTGAGGAAGGAACATTATAGAATACCTACTGCATAATAATAATATAAACCCTTAGTTGCTGCAACCGGTTTTCCCACATTGGATTTTTTCGAAGAATTTTATTGAAAAACAATGGTGTCATAATTTTTATGTGTGTGCTAGCATTTCTCAGTTTCCAACCCTTTCATTTTCCACAGTATTTTATTTGTGAAGATTGCAGTGTAATTTATTCATTGTTGTCGTAGCAATTAATTTACAGTTAGAAGGATTAATCCCAGTTGCTGCAATAGAAAATTCGTAGAAATTTTCAAAAAGACTACACTTTAAACATTAAAATACTCTTTAATGTTAGGTTCATGTCTCCATCAAAAGCGGTTCCATTTCATACAATATTAGATCGATTAAAAACATCTCTTTTGTTAGAGCTTTTTAGGTGGCCATTTCTCAAGTGAGAATCAACGAAAGTATAAATCCTTCCCAACACTTCACTCCCACTATGCATATAGCCTTCTTCCCTCTTTTAGCCTTGTCCTATAAACCAAGTGGGACCCATCTAACTTTGTCAAGTTGGAGTCGTGGTTTGTGTCTTTGTTGACCTTAGTTGATACCAACACTAATGAAACACTTAAATAGGAATTCGTCCAATTATGTTTAATTGTCATTGGTTAGGTATTGTTAAATGTCACTAATATCTATCCTTTTAAAACATTACCAGTATGACGATTTTATGGCCAACAATGAGTTCCATCATATCTAAGCACACACTATCTAGAATGTTGACTTTGGTATAAGAGTGATACCTGGCTTGCTTTATTATATCATGTCAACTTGGTGATGCTAAAATTTTAAATGGTTGCCCTTGGAGTAAATGATGTCACATCAAGAAGTTTTAGAGGACACAAAAATGAAAGTCAGTGTTGATGACCAAAATGTCAAAAAGTGGCAAAAGCTTATAAGTTATAGGCAGTAAGAATGCGAAACAAAATATTTGTTGATTGTCACAACACTGGGGGAGAGCCTTGTTTCGATGATTGCAAATATAGTCGATGTGGTGTAGGTCAAATTGGATGTGGGCTTCAAATATCTTGGTTTTTATCTGAAACCAAATAATTATGGTCTTAAGTATTGGAGTTGGTTGATCGACAAATTCGAACATAGATTTTCATCCTTGGCACATCGATGGTCGACTCTGGGGGGTAGAATGATTCTTGTACATTCTGTATTACAATGCATTGCTATTTACATGATGCATCTTTATATGATGCCCAAGGATATCATTAGCAGGATTATTTCATTTATTTCCAAATATTTATGGGCTGGGGATCAAAACGTCCACAAGGTCCATCTTGTTCAGCTAGAGAAAATTTCTATGAGGGTTGAGGAGGGAGGTTGGGGTATAAAGGACATTGAAAAGTTCGGATGGGCTTTATTGGTTAAGTGCATGTGGCGCGCTATAAACGGGAATGCCATCTGGTAGATGATTATTAAAGAAAAGTACCTTAGGGACCCTTTTGTGTTGCATTGGATTAAGGAAGGTGCTCAGGCTCCTAGCATTGTCTCTTACATTTGGAACAATATGTTAAAAGGTGAAGCATTGGTTGATTGGGAATTTGAAATGGGAGATAGGATCTGGTTCTTTGGTGGAGGTAGGTCTTGATCCTATGAAGGCCTTTACTGGTAATCATTAATTACCTATCACTTTTATCAAACACATACGTAATTTGGGTATATACTACTTGAGTCAGATCTAGTATGCTCATGGTGTCAATGTAATATTCCTACTTAGGAAATAGAGTGATAAACAAAGCAAATAAGAACATGCACACAAAAATTCAGACATAGAAGTGAACACCCAAAATTTCGTCAAAAATAACACCCATTTGAGTCATTATATTAAATAGAACAATAGTACAATGGGGTATGGTGTGAGTGCACCTGGGCTTGCCAAAAAGGCAAGTTAGACAAGCCCCAGGTGGAAAAGTGCAATCCCCAAATGCTGGAATGTGTGTGGTTTCAACGATGCCCTGCGTTGCCCTGGAGAAACTGCACTGTTTGCTACAAAGGATCTGTTGTATGACCCACTTCTGGTGCTTAGAAAATTCTGGGAAATTAACCCTGGGCTCCACTCAAATAACCCACCAAACTCCAGAAGGGGTTTGGTCTAGTTCCGACCCCCGAAATTGACCCCAATTACTGCATGCCCACCAACTCACTTGGAATTATGGGCCTCCTGGAAAATCACTGCTCCAACTCTCCAAAAATGATGCAAAATGCTGATGCTTCTTTCCTCCATATATCTCCCTAAATCCCTAGCTCAAATCAGCTCCAAAAGGGCACCTCCGTATCTCCCACATGCACCCAGAAACTCCTCCTGCGCATGCCCACACAATCACAAAAAAAAGGGTCACGCTGCTACAACAAGGGCTCTCCCCAAAATATGGTTGATCTTTCCCCAAAATCTCTAGCAATGTATGATGCAATGCGCCCCTGGAATCCTCCACAAGTTTGCTGCTCTTAGTTGTCCCCTCCAAGGTATTTCGTACTCTCTCCTACGTGCATAAAGCAGCAGCCAAGCCCCATGAAATGCCTATGAAAATGTTGAACTGGCTCACAATGGAAATCAACTTCCCTCCTTGGGCTGGCACTCGAAGTCCACCAAAGCAAGGGGTGAGAAACTCGCTTGAGAATCTTGGGTGCTTGCTTGGCTCAAGAGCTCAAGCGTGCTAGGTAAGAGTAATTGTCAAAGTGTCAAAAGGTACAAACTGATGTGAGCTTCCTCTATTTAACTTTGGATGCCTCTTCCTCACGTGGGACCTATAATCGAATGCCTTTCTTCGCCAAGAAGCTCGAATTTCTTAGTGGAGCGTATTTTCCTCTTGGGTGGCCCCCACATTCCACTACGGGCTCGATTTTCCTTTCTTTCCCTTGTGCATGTGCCTTCCTTAATAAAAATTGGGAAGTGGGGCCCTCCAACCCACTTCTCCTAAGTTGAGAACCAAAAATACCAAAATTGGGCAAAGATTATATTCTCACTTAGCAATAGTTGCTAAGTGGGAATATCACAGTCCTCCCCGCCTAAATGTTGCTTGTCCCTAAGCAACTGCAAAGAGGGGTGTTGGAGTACCTGCTCACCCTCCCAAGTGGCATCCTCATCTGACAAGTTCCTCCATCTGACCAAAAATTCCTTGATGGCCCTGTTCCGCAACCGCCTCTCTCTGGTGTCCAAAACAGCCTCAGGCTCCAAGATCAAATGCCCCTCATCATCCAAGGGCGGTAACTTTGTAGCTGTTGTCACATGTTGATCCAGTTCCTTTTTCATGGAAGACACATGGAATATATTGTGGACCCTATATCTTAGAGGCAGCTCCAACTCATACGCTACCTCTCAGACTTGCCTGGTGACCAGATATGGCCAAAATGGGGCTTAAGCTTCTTGGCCGCCTTCTACTTGAGTGTGGACTGTTTGTATGATTAAGCCTCAGGAAAACCAAATCTCGAACCTCAAACTGCCTCTCTACTTGGCCCTTGTCCGTATACAACTTTTGTTGGCTATATGCACTCTGTAAGTTATCCTTGAGACATTGGAGGATATCCTGACTCTCTTGTATCCAATCCTTGGCCCTAGGGGCCCGAATGTCTTCAATAATCATGTCAGAGAAAGTCAAAGCATCATAACCGTACAAAGCTCGGAATGGGGACATACCTATGGACAGGTGGTATGTTGTGTTGTAGC
Source organism: Pinus taeda (assembly GCA_000404065.3). Taxonomy (NCBI): domain Eukaryota; kingdom Viridiplantae; phylum Streptophyta; class Pinopsida; order Pinales; family Pinaceae; genus Pinus; species Pinus taeda. The sequence goes on along the minus strand of APFE031728844.1, from coordinate 11,590 downwards.
AGTACTCGCCCAAATGCAACCATCGTATCCATGCACATTGTTGGCCTGTCACATAGTTGCCTAAATAGCCCTCCGACGATTTGTTCACAATCTCGGTCTTTCCATCGGTCTGGGGGTGGTAGCTAGTCCTCAGAGTAAGCTTAATACCCACTAGCCAGAATAACTCCTGCCAAAACCCTCCCATAAATCTGTTGTCCTGGTCACTAACAATGGTCTTGGGAAGGCCATGAAGTCAAAACACCTCCCTGAAGAATAGTTTAGCTACCTGTGAGGCTGTAGACCGAGGTGAGATGGCAAAGAAGTGGGAGAACATGGTCAATCTATCGATCGCCACATAGATGCAGTCCTTGCCTTGTACCGTAGGCAACCCCGTGATGAAGTCCATCGAATTTCTCTCCCATTTCCCCTCTAGAATAGGAAGAGGCTGCAATAACCCAACAGGGTGTGTCTGCTCAACCTTGTTCCTCTGGCATGTGTCACACTCTCGGATGTGCCTCAAAATATCGTCCTTAAGGCCCTGACACGAAAAACCTCCCTAATAGCCTTGTATGTCTTGGTGAACCCCTAGTGTTTGACCAATGGTGAGTCATGGGTGGCTTGCATAATCTTCCCCCTCAGTGGGGAGTTGGGTACCAAATAGATCTAGTCCTTACAGTAAATCATCTCCTTTATCACCCTGTACTGGTCATTTGGAGTTGTACCATCAAGAACCTCGCATGCATGGCAGTCTTTGGAATACTCCACTAGCAACTGCACCCTCCAATCCGGTGCAAGGCTTATAAGTGAAATAGTAGCCGACCTCCTAGGCAATGTGTCTACCACCACGCTTTGCCGACCCTTTACATACTTAATGTCAAAATCGTATGCCTGGATCTTGCTCACCCACTTTTTCTACCTCTCGTGCAATTGTTTTTGCCCTAAGAAAAATCTGAGGTTGTTGTGATTTGTCTTCACTTGGAACTTGTTGCCTACCAGGTATTGTCTAAACTTGGCCAATGCATGCATGATGGCTAACATCTCTTTGTCATAAATGGAGTACAACTGCTCATGGGGAAGTAGCTTCCAACTCTCAAAAGGAATCGAGTGTCCCCCTTGCATCAAGACTGCTCCTTTGCCCTCCCCTGATGCATCGCACTCAAGGACGAAGGGTTGTGTGAAATCTAGAAGTGCCAGCACCAGGCAGCTGCTCATCACCTGTTTTAGGCACTCAAAGGCCTCCTGCGCCCTGTCTATCCACTCAAATGAACCCTTCTTGGTCAAATTAGTGAGGGGTGCTGCCAACTTTGAAAACCCCTTCACGAACTTCCTGTAGTAGGTGCAAATGCCCAAAAATCCCCACAACTCTGTCACACTCCTGGGTGTAGGCCAGTCTAAAATGGCCCTAATCTTCTCTTGGTGCACCCTCACCCCATCTTCTCCAATGGTTCACCCTCATCCTCACACTCCTGGGTGTAGAGCATCTCTGTGAGACCAAATTCGCACTTGGACAGCTTCATGTACAACTACTTCCCCTCCAAGATCTTGAGCACCTCCTCCAGATGTTACAAGTGCTCCTCCCATGTCTTACTATAGATCAATATGTCGTTAAAGAAAACAAAGACATAGCGCCTCATCTTCCCATGAAATGCATGGTTCATGTAGGACTGGAATGTGGCTAGTGCATTGGTTAGCCTAAAGGGCATCACCAAAAACTCAAAATGTCCATAGTGGTAACATAAAGCTGTCTTGGAAATGTCCTGTTCACGCACCTTGATCTGGTGGTAGCCCGAACGCAGGTCTATCTTAGAGAAGTACTTGGCCCCTTTAAGCTCATCCATCAACTCGTCAATCAGGGGAATGGGATACCAGTGCTTCAAAGTCTTCTTATTGAGGGCGTGGTAATAAATGCACATCCTTAGCATGCCATCCTTCTTCACGAGGACAACTAATGAAGCGAATGGGCTAGAACTGGGCCTAATATGCCCTAAGGCCAAAAACTCTTGAATGGCTTGCTCAATCTCATCCCGGTAGGCCTTGGGATGTTTGTAAGGGGTTGTGATGACCGCATGTACCCTTGGCTCTAGCTCAATGGCGTGCTCAAATCCTTTGTCAAGCGGCCTCCCTAGTGCGATGTCCCCAAACACTGTTGGGCACATGTCCAAGATAGCTTGAATATCTGGATGGAGTGGCTTGCGCTAACCTCTAGTCTTTGAAATCGTCAACTCCACTGCCCACTCGATGTCCCCATGTCTCAAATTAGCCTCCATTGGCTGTGTCGGGACTGTCTGTGGTGGGTACGAGTGCATGCCCCTCAAGACAACCAACTTCCCATCCGGCCCCACAAACTCCATCTTCAACTTCCACCAATCAGTAGTCACTCACCTAGGACAGTAGAGCCACTAGACACCCATCACTACATTGATGTCCAGTACATCCACCACAAAGAAATGGTCAATGACTAAGTAGTTCCCCATGGTCATTGTCAAAGCGGGAACATATTGGGTACACTACATGGTCGTATCCCCGGGCACAAGAACTGAAAACCCCTCAAACTCCTTTGTGGTAATGCCCTACCTCTGCACCATATGTGCATCAATGAAGTTGTGGGTGGCTCCATTGTATACCAAAACTGAGACACACATACTTGCACTATGCCTCGGATCCTCAGGGTCAAAAATTTGGGAACCCCATAAATGAAGCAAGCACTCCCCCAGTTGGTGCGAAAGGTGCTCCCCAGGTGGTGTTGGTGGAGGTGGTTCCCTCACTGTTAATTTCTGTAGCATCAGATGTGCTCCTGCCTCGAGATTTTGCAAAGATGCTAAGACACATGCATTCTCCAATACCCTGAAATCGTTTGGGAAATTTCCACCTAGAGATGATTTAATTAAAATAGTTAACTTTTTTAAATGGTTCCCTAAGTCTAAACTTAAGAAATCTAGTTAATTAAAGGGTATTAATTAAATGGGGTATGAATCATCTAGAAGAAGACAAGGATCAACTCCTAGTTAATCTTAGCCCTTGATTATGTTTTAATCTTGGCCATTCGTGCTCCAACAAGAGATTACAAGGAGTTCATTGGGCACTTGGAGGACACACTTGTGCTGTTCGATTTTGCTGGGAAGTCGATTTCCTAAGTAGTTGTTGTGAGTTGTCGGAAATGACTTAGTAAAGTCGAAGCAGTGAGAGAGGAGCAGGGATAGTAGACCGGAGGAGAGTTTTCCAGATCCGGGGAGTGCAAGGCCGAGAAGGCAGAGAGAGGTTCAAAGAGGCAGCATAGAGCTTTAGAGGGAGTTTGGGATTCAGTTGGGAAATTCGAATTCGAGAGCCAGAAGCTAGGGTGTGAGACCTAAGGGCCAGAGGATCAAAGTTCTAGCCAGCAGGGGATCAGAGAAGGAGGTGACGCAGAGCCCAGAGATTGTGACGCAGATCTGCGTAGGCTCACGTAGAGTCAGCACAAGGCCAACCATCCAGAGCCTGATCAGATTCAGATCGCCAGTGACAGGGTGAGATTTTTCTCACTATCTCCTTGTCATTATTTCTCTATATCAAATTGCTAATTTGGACATCTAACGATTTGTACTCATATTACTACTGCATAATAAATAAAATCCTCAGCTACTGCACTGGTTTTATCACATTGGATTTTTTCTGGGACATTTGTCCAAAAATGACGATGTATTTTGTGTGTGCATCTATTTCTTCCAGTGTTCTTATTTCTTCCACAGTATTTTCTTTTGTGTAGGTTGTAGTGTATGTGTTTCAATCTAAGTTGCACGAAACGGGGAAACGTAAATATATATATATATATATTAGAATTTAGGACATTTAAGAAATGTTATGTGCAATTATAAAGCATACATGATACATTATAATTTATTACATTTAAACATTATGATTAAATTTACATCACATTTACTCATGAATGATCACATAATGAAAATCAAAATATTGGAATATCCAAAAGCAACCTTTATTAGATATCCAAATCTCAAAATCAACGTTTATTACATATATGAGGCTGCAAGTACAATAAAGACTATAAGGCTGCAAGAACTATAGAGACAAAAGACTAATCCTCATCATCATAATCCTCATCAAAAATAGAAGCAGAACCATTCTCAACAGTGGATGGTGGTGCTGAAGAAGATGATGGGCCAATTCCACTTCCACGCTGGACCTCAATATTCAGGGCAGCAAGAGAGAGATACAAATTAGGACTTTCTGCATTGACATCCCATTCTTTAGAAGGACCACTGTTGTATTCTGGACCACTACGAGATGCAAGGTAAAGGTTGGAGTGCACATAAACAAGATCCTCTACCTTCTGTGAGCTCAACCTATTGCGCTTCACAGAATGAATAAAACCGTAAGTGCTCCAATTCCTTTCTGCTGATGAAGAGCTTGCCACTTGTGAAAGAATATGAATGGCAAGGTTTTGCAAATGTACACCATTTGCTCCATGATAAAGCCACCACCTAATTGGATTCATGGTGATTCTCTCCTCCAAAGCTGATATATCTGCATAATCATCTATTCCTGCAGCAAAACTAGCAAATTCTTCCTTTACCTCCCTGTGTAGATGAGAAGGAAACATTCTCATAAGGGCTTTTTTCACCCCATTAGCCACCTCTTTATCTTTATGGGGTGCCTTCCTCTTCCCATTGCTTTGAGCAATAAGCTCCTCATCATAAAATTTGGGGTTCAAGGCATGTGCTAAAGTGTGCAATGGAGTGTTGAAATTGTTCCACCTATCAACAATGATTTTCTTGACTAAACCAACAAAATGATCATCAACAAACAAAAGTTGTGGAGACTCTTGCGAAATGATTTCCATAGTTTTCTCAACCATGGAATCCATGCCATCATATACCTCTCTTAAGAAAGGTTGGTTAGTGTCAGCACTTCGAAGAAGCTCAAATGCAGGGGTTGTGAACTTTAGCAAGAAATATATCTTGCTCCACTAATCCTCATCAAGGCACAATCTACGCACCATATATCCTCGCTCTGAATCTGCTTGTCTCCACTCAATCCAAAATTGACTCACCACCATAGAAACTAATGCATGCTTAACCTCAACAAGGCGGCGCAACATCAGGAAGTTTGAGGCATATCTTGTCTCAGCAACTTTTAACAACTCCAATTTGGAGTACTCTCGAAATATGGCCTGAGATTGGTGGTGGTTGGTGATGAATTTGACAATCTCCCTTGCTTCCCGTGTGATTTCCTTTATCCATGAAACTTTGTTGTCAATCTCCTCTAAGATCAAATTCAGATTATGGACAATGCATGGTGTCCAAAAGATGTGGTCATACCTCCCCTCAATAATTAAACCTGCAACTTTGCAAACTGGTGCATTATGATAACTTGCACCACCTTGTTAGGCCCTATTTGTTCAATAGCTTTTATAATAACATCAGCAATGAACTGTGCATCTTTTACCTCTCCTAAGCAGTCTTCCGCCTTGATAAACATTGCTCCTGTGGGGGAAGTGGCAATGATATTTATCAATGGTCTACGCCTTGTATCTGTCCATCCATCTGAGACTATGGTAACCTGAAAGCTACTCCAGGAAGAACGAATTGGTGATAAAATATTCTCCACAAGCTCCTTCTCATTTTTGAATAGCTAAGTTCTGACTTTCTCATAGTTGGGCCCCTTGTACCCTTAAGGAGTTTTGTTAATCGCCCTTATCGTATCTTGCCAGTAAGGGGAGCGAACAACATTGAATGGGATACCACATGCATAAATTTACCTAGCCACTCTGGAATCAGTTTCTTCTCTCGCTTGCACATTCACCAATTTAGCAATTCTGCTATCCTGAACTGAAGGGAATGCCCCTCTAGTATTTTTGGGTGTTGGTTGTTCATGTTGTTGAGTGGCACTGACTCTCCTCTTTCTTGCTTCAACTACAATCCTTGGCTCAATGTTAGATGGAGCTTGAGGAGTAGCTTGAGTAAGCTCATCATGCCTTATCTTAATAACATCTGCATCATCTTGCTCTCTTTGATATGACCTCCTTGCCAATGGGTCTGTTGTTTTTGTGCAATCCACAACCCCCTCTCCTCCATGCAAAAGATGTGCCTTCACTCTTGGGTAGGAGCCCTTGCATGAATTATTGCAAAGATTATATAGCCATTCCCATGAGCTATCACCTCCACATTTTTTAAGTTTCTGAACATGCCTCCAAAGAGGATAATATTCAGCCCTTGGGTTGGCCCTAGGGCTTGAACTTGCAGCTGCACTTTGGTTGGAAGCCATTGCTGCAAAAATAAATAATAATAATAAAATTGTAAATAAAAAACGTTTTTCATATTTTTGGTAGCATAAACCCTCGAAAAAATGAAGAAATAGTAGGAAAAAAACTAAGAAAATGAATGTTGCTTACCCAAATTAATTTTTTGTAGCTGAAGCTACCCCAAAATGCCAGAAAAGTCAAGAGAAATATGGTTGTAGCTTGAGCCAAAAGCCAAGAATGTCGTAGCCGGAAACTCTGCACTCCAATTCTGCTGCTGAAATCTCCTTTGCTCACTGTTGAAAATGCCCTAGCTAAAACCACTGCTTTCTTCCTCTCTTGTCCTTTGCTAAAATCGCCAGTCTCCAAGAGAATGGCTTCCCTCAATTGTGTGATGAGAAAATGAGGTGAAGGTCACTTTTATAACTTGAGAGAGGCATCTAGAAGCAACTAGAAGCCACTTTAGTTGCCCAATAAAAAAATAGAAAACAAAATAATAATAGAAAAACATAAGAAAAAGTCAATATGTGTGGGGAAACTCCGCTGTACGGCCCAGAAACTCGTTTCCGGCCGTACTGGCCATGTTTCCTCCTCGAGAAACGAGCCAGTACGGCTGGAAATGAGTTTCGAGCTGTACCGTACAGGTTCCCACATTTCCGTACGGAAAAGGACCCTAGACCCATGTTTCCTGCAACTTATATTTCAATATTTGTCGTAGAAAACTGCAAGTAATTTTTTCAAGTAATTTAACAAATAGGAGAAATATCATCAGTTGGTTGTAGTAGGAATTGGGTCACCAATTTTTCACATGGTATTAGAGCACAGAACGTAAGAAGAAGAGCTTAGAAGCAGAAGGGAGGAGGCAGTTCGAATTTCTGCGTAGGAAGCAAATCGAAACCCTCAGGGGCAATGTATTTCCTTGGGCAGAAGGGTCAGTTTTCTTGGGAATTTTTTTCTCAGAGTGAGTCGACAGAGAATAAAATTTCCTAGATTGAAGAGTACCAGAGGCAGAGGGAGTAGCAGCAGTTTCCTTGCAAAGAAGATCTTCAACGAGGATGCAATTATTTTGCAGTGATTGCTTGCAGAATAGCATCAGAAAGGAGAGGAGCACATAATGAGGGAATTTCTTCCTCGGAGGACTTTAGGGAAGAAGTTCAATTTTTTCTTAGAAGAGAAGCAACAACTGTGTGCGGGATTTTCTCATTCTAGAAGGGAGTGCAAATCACTGGGCAGCAACCGCTTAGAGTAGAAGAGAACGCAGTTTGACTTTTTCAGGAGAGATGGCATCAACTGGGTTGAGAGATCAGGATCGGTTGGACGAAACCTCCAACTATGTGATCTGGAAGGCTAGGATCTCCTACCTTCTAGATGAGCACAATCTCAAAACTTATGTCGATAGTGTGGTAGTTGTACCCACCGATGCAGATCCGCTCAAGAAGTACAAGGCTGAGATGGCAAGAGCTAAGACGATCATTCTTGACAGAGTTCGAAATCATGTGGCATCCCATATAGCTAGCAAGGACACTGCCCAACAGATGTGGGAAGCATTAGCTACGCTATATGAAGGATCTTCCGAGTAGCGGAAGATGTACTTAGAGGAGAAGCTGAGATGCATGAGGATGCCGAAAGTGGAGCATGTAGATCCCTTCCTTATGAGGCTTCAAGATGTCCGGGACCAACTGGCTTTAGTAGGGTCAGCGCCCCAGCCCTCAGAGTTTGTATGATTAGCGCTGAATAGCTTTTCTGAAGATTGGCAAGTTTTCGTCCAGAGCATCCTGGGCAGAGAAAAATTGCCAGATTGGGAACGCGTGTGGGCTAAGCTGCAGCAAGAGGAAATGAGGCATGATTTGGTGAAGGGCACCATCAATGGCAGTAGTAGTAGTGGGAAGAAGAAGATGAAGGATGAGGAGGACATGGCCCTTGCATCAAAGGGGTAGCAAAAGCAACGGAAAAGAAAGAAGGATATTTCGAAGATCAAGTGCTTTAAGTGTGGTGAGATGGGCCACTACAACACTTAGTGTCCTCTCAGAAAGAAGGACAAGGAGGAGAAGCAGGATCATCAAGTTGCATCCGCTGAGATCGACACGTTGTCCTCCAAACTAGAGGAAGAATTTGCCATGATTGTCGAGATGCCTCCAAGAGTGAGGTGGGGCGATCTGAAATTGCAGCCCCAGAGAGCTACAGGATGGGAAGGGTCCTTGAGGAGTCCACCTCTAGGATCAAGACCTTGCTACGGGAGCCCATAGTTCGTAGTAGCAGGATCAAGATGGACCAGTGGCAGTTGGTGCAGTCAGGTGCCAGAGTGACAGATGTAGTAGCTAGTAGCACTCAGGGAAAGTTGGCAACAGTGCTGTTGGCACAGAGCAGAGTCAGCAGCAGCGCTGAGGCTAGCAGTAGTCAGAACCTAGACGACGGATGCATCATATTGACCACAGTTGGTTCAGTATTTTGGATGCTTTTCCATTGTAGATGTTGCAGTTGTAGCAGGAGCGAAGGGGATGGGTTGCAGTGCAGATGTAGTGTTGGCAACAACATAGATGCAGCTCATATCAGAGTTGCACAATAGTTGGTGGGCAGTAGAGTTAGACATCAACAATGCAACAAGAGATGGTGTAGGAACAAAGTGATGCTTCAGTGGGTTGCAGCACTAGAGCAAATTCCTCGCTAAGATGGAGTATTGATTTTTGTAGCATCGGATGTGCTCTTGCCTCGAGATTTTGGAGAGAGGCTAAGACACATGCATTCTCCAATACCCAGAAATTGTTTGGGAAAATTCTACCTAGAGATGATTTAATTAAATAATTAACTTTTTTAAATGGTTCCCTAAGTCTAAACTTAGGAAATCTTGTTAATTAAAGGGTATTAATTAAATCAATTGTGAATCTTCTAGAAGAAGATGAGGATCAACTCCCAGTTAATCTTAGTCCTTGATTATGTTTTAATCTTGGCTATTGGTGCTCCAACGAGAGATTATAAGGAGTTCATTGGGCACTTGGAGGACACACTTGTGTAGTTCGATTTTGCTGGGAAGTCGATTTCCTAAGTAGCAACTGTGAGTTGTCGAAAGTGACTTAATAAAGTCGAAGCAGTGAGAGATGGGCAGGGATAGTAGACGGAGGAGAGTTTTCCAAATCCGGGGAGTGCAAAGCAGAGAAGACAGAGAGAGGTTCAGAGGGAGTCTGAGATTCAGCTAGGAATGTCAAATTCCAAAGCTAGAAGCAGGGTGTGAGACCAGAGGGCCAAGGATCGAAGTTCCAGCTAGCAGGGGATCAGAGGAGGAGGTGACGTAGAGCCCAGATACTATGACACAAATCTGCATAGGCTGACGTAGAGGCAGGGTAGGACCAACCATCCAGAGCCTGGATCAGATTTGGATCGCCAGTGACAATGTGAGATTTTTCTCACTATCTCCTTGTCGGTATTTCTCTATATCAGATTGCCAATTTGGGCATCTAATGGTTTGTACTCAAATTACTACTACATAATAAATAAAACCCTCAACTGTTGCACCGGTTTTCCCACATTGGGTTTTTTCAGGGACATTTGTCAAAAAACAACAGTGTATATGTGTGTGTTTATTTCTCTCCAGTGCAGTATTTAGTTTCCGTAGTATTTTATTTTGTGTAGGCTGTAGTGTATGTGTTTCAGTATTTTTCGTAGAAAATTGCAAGTAATTTGTTCAAGTAATTTAATAAATAGGAGAAATATCGTCAGTTTGCTGCAGTAGGAATCAGGGCAATGATTTTTCATACTCACTGCATGTGTCTCACTGTCACCCCCATCTACTTGTAGCTCCACGTCATCCTCCTCGTCACTATCAAAGAAGACCTCAATGTAATTAGACTTGCTCGTTGTGCATCTATGCCCAGGTGCCCAAGGTTATTGACAGGTGAAGCATAACTTCCTCCTTCAGAGGTCTCTCTTGGTCTCCTCATCCATTTATCCATGCCCCTAGTTAGTTATCGGTGGTGGGGCCCTGGTGTCATGACCTCTAGGAGGGAAAGGAGCTTGTGGTGGAATTAGGGCCCTAGTCTTGGGGATTGCGTCCGAAAAATCCTGGGTACAAGTCATGGCCTCCTGTTGTGTGACTGGTCTGCGAGACCTACCAACCCACATAAGGGCTAAAGCAACCCCTTGACAAAAGTATAAACTCTCCTAACCTCTGACAAGTCCGACACCATCACGGATACCCTCAAAAACTCAGATATGTACTGCTCAGGGTTGTCGCTCTGTTTGAGTTGTGTAAGCTCTCTAAAGTGGGCCTCTGGGTCCTTCCGGTCAAAATGCTCTATTACCCTCCATGTGAAATCCTCATAAGGAGTTACTCTTGCATGCCCAAGCGTAATCAACCCATGAAACCACCAGTTGAGGGCTTCACCCTCCAAGTGTAAAGTAGCCATCTTGATGGCCTTCTGTCATCTGGATGAGCTAGAAATATGTGTCAAGCTTCTCCACCCAAGTCCTGGCCATGCACTTGGAAGACTCGTTGAGTGTGGGAAGGTACATCCTCCCTTCGGTGTGATGTAGCTCTGTGCTCTGCGTACTGGAACCCCCTATGCCCTTGCCCTTCCCATTTTGCTTGAGCTAGTAGAAATCTTTGAAGGAAAGTGCAACTCGAAAATCATCCCCCATAGACTGCCACTCCCTGAAATAATCCCCCATGGGCATCTCGTCCTACCCGCCCTACTCACTTGATCGTGAGGGAAAAAACATGGGCACGGTAGTTCTGGTTGGTCCACTGAAAGCATGCGGGTGAGTCGTTGGTGAATGGTGGTCATATTGGTGGGATGCTCCTGAAGTCTCCCCAAATAGAAATTCTCAATGCAAGCTCTTGTCCCGATTCTGTTGCTTGATTTCATCTAGTATCTCCTTCTGCCCTCTAATCAAGTCATTTAGGGCCCTCAAGAGGTTCTCAAATGCTACCTCCTCTTTGCTCTTTGGCTCCCCCATATTTACCTCCACCAAGACCTGCTCTGGAGTCTCAATATTTGGTGTGATTTCCAACTCTCTTTCTCTACTCCGGTACCTATCTTCGGTAGGTAACATTCTTCCTCTCCTCCAAGGTCAGGGGAAAATCCCACATCTGAGCCAAGATCCGAACTTTGATACCATTGTAATATTCCTACTTAGGAAATACGGTGATAAAAAAAGCAAATAAGAACATGCACACACAAAAATTCATAAATATAAGTGAACACCCGAAATTCCACCAAAAATAACACCCAACTGAGCCATTTTATTAAAAAGAACAGTAATACAATGGGGTATTGTTAAGTTATGTTATGTTCTATGCTTATAACAGTTTACTTCTTTTTCTTATTATATTCCACAGATTAGCAATCACATGTACATAAAGTAAAGTGCAGATAGAACATTAAA
>APFE031728841.1:10986-22101 GCA_000404065.3 Pinus taeda | reverse complement strand
CTGAGATGATTGACAACGACATGCAGAAAGTGCCATTCCTTAAGATGAAGTTGAAGTTGAAGTAGAAGAATGCTCCACATGGATTTTATGTTTCTTCATTGCGGCTTCCAAGGCTTCCATCTTCTTAAAGCATTTAGATTCTAAGTGGCCATCTCGATTACAAAAGTTACAATGTCTATCAGTCTTCTCCCATTTGTTTTTATTGGTCTTATCATTTTGCTGAAATGATCTTTCATTTTGAGACTGAGTTTGCTTAGGACCCTTGTTTGGTTTAGGACCATTCTTTTTAGGATATGACTTTTTAGGATTCTTTAAATTTGGTTGCTGCTGGGCGGCTAACGCTTGCTTGGAAGAGTTTCCAAGATTAAGAAGACCAAGGTGTAAGAGTTTTTCTTGTTCTCTTATTAAAGAATCACAAAAAGAGTCAAAGGAAGGGGCCTTGTAGTCTTTTCCTTGACAATGAAAGCTTCCCTTGTAGAATGGAAGGTGGAAACAAATACAGAGTAGGCTGGTCCCAACTTAGTAAGGATGGAATAAATAAGGTTACTATCTTCTTTCTTAACCTTAACACCTTCCAAGAGATATCTAAGGGTCTTGAATTTGGACAAGAAATCTTCAATGCAAAAAAAATTATTAGGATCCAATGTAAGCAACTCATTTTCAAGTTGATGGGCTCTAATTTCATTTTTAATCCCAAAAACTTTAGTGATTTGTTCCAATGCTTCATGAGGAGTATCAAGTTCTGCAATATGGAATCTAAGATCAGGAGAAATAGACATCCTTATCAAACCACGTGCTTGATCTTGTCTATTTTCCCATTTTGCAACATTGTCTTCATCTTTTGGTTTCTTCTCTTGGCCTGTGGCTATTCTGTAGAGACCTTTACTTCTAAGTAAATATTCCATGTAGGATACCCATTCGAAGTAGTTAGTGCTGTCAAGAATGACTTGGCATGGACTTTCCATTTTTAAAAAAAACTGAAGCTGAAGATACTGAAAGTAAGTGTTCCAATGGATAGATCTTGAAAAATTAGGCTTTTTCAAAAAAAACGGCTCTGAAAAAGGCTTCCGGATGAAGAAGTTATGGCTTTTTAAAAAAACTTGTTGAGGTTGCCGGCAAAGTGCGCGAATGTGCGGGAATGAAAAAACGCCCCCACAAAATGGAGATTTGAACTCAAGACCTCTACTCTCTTAAAATAGCCTTGAACCAATTGATTTATACAAAAAATTTGAGAGAGAGAGAGAGAGAGGGGGAGAGGGGGGCTATGGGTTGCGTGCTTGCCTTGAGAAACCTCTTTTTCTTTACAAAACACAAAACACAAAACCCAACGCGGACATGTAAAGAAAAACGAACCTTATGGCTCGAAGTTAGCTTTACCCAAAAAACTAAATATTTAAAAAAAATTGAATTCGCCGAAAAAACTTAAATATTTTTCTCAATGTTTCTGATTTTCCGAGATCACACTAAGGTGCAGGGAAAAGAGCATACGCATGAGAAAAAAAATCCTTCCTTTCTGTTTCTGATTTGCCCAGATCGCACAGAGTCGCAGGGCAAAGAGCATACCAGAAATGAAAGGTATAGATCCGGTTAAAAAAAGCTAAATAAACCGAAACTGAAATAAGCAGAGAGAAAATAACAGTAAACTGCAAATAAACACTGTATACCTCCAGATCTTAAAAATGACGCAGATAGGGCTACTGGAAACCTTTTTGTGTGAAACGAAAGGGGTTCCTCACTGGAACAGATGCTCTAAACACAACAGAGCAGTCCTCTTGGCCCGAAAGCAGATAGAAACAATAGATCTAGGAAACGACAGCCGCATGCAGTTCTACCGGCTTCAGATTTAGATCACCAATAGACGCGGCCCTCAAATAGCTTTGATACTATGTAAGAATATACAGGGTAAGTTCCTCAGATAGAACACCAGAAGGACACCGCTCACAAACAGATCATAGATCAATACACCAGTATTTTGACGTGGTTAAAACCCTCAGAGAGGGAAACAATCCACGGCCTGCACCAACGTGGCTACTACAGGCAATTTATTAATAAAATAATGAAAATTTACATAAGCTTCTCTCATGCAGGGTTAACCTACAAATGACCCTCCATGCGCTTTAAATAGAATTCATGGACCAATCGAGTGTCGAGCCACGAATCAAGTGTCGGTAATACTGAGGAGAGAATGAACCGTCGGATCACTACATATCGTAACCGTCGGATTGTAAGTTACAAAATGTACAACGGTAAAGAAACACACTTTACCTAACTCTATACTAGACCAAGTTGAACTTAACTATTTCCTATGTGTCGGAATATCCTAACAAAACCCAAATACAGCAAATGTGGATATGAAAGAACATCTCAAGCTCTGGGCTCGTTCTGTAACTTCAACACTAAAGCACTCTTACTAGGAGCAAGTCAACACCTATGTCTAAAACACAACATTGTAATTCACTTGATCGTCTACGACTAGTACAGAAAGGCAACGGTTCGGCGAATTTCACAAGGCTTGTGACTGTCACGGTGTGAAGAAAACTCAGATCCCAGTGGTACTTCCAAGTTCTAACGAGAGATATTCGAAGCCATGATTTAATTATATTGCATTGTTGAAATGATGTGATTATATCGAGGACATTAACTTGATATTTTACAAAATTTTGGTGTCCATCACTCTCTTGTTTGGTGATGCACAGTATCTGATAATAGCACATCTTTCCCGCCTTGTAATGGGACAACTTTTCCGCTAACAACAGTCAACTTGTAACTGTTATGATGTTTAATATATATACATTTTGATTCTTAGCGTACAGGTTTCTCCGAGTACAGTGTCGGTGTTTGCAGTGTCAAAAGAAAATCCAACTTCTGATTTTTTTTTATATCGTCAATATGCGTTATAAATACGTTATATATTTTCGTTATTACACCGTATAAATACGTTACATATGTTTTCACGTTGGTTTATGATACTACACTATACTGTAATTGTATTTTACTGTTCTTATCTAACAAATTAAACTCCAATCGCACTACTAGTATTTATAGATACATATAAATAATTATTCCCACTTCATAAACAACTCAAACCTGTATTGGTCATTATGTTAATTGTTTGTTTCTTTTTTCCTTCGACCCAAAGAACCTAATAGATTGCTTGACAGTAACTATAAAGTCTATGTTCTCTTTCCCTTAGGCCGGGTTATAGTAGAGAGATTTGAACTTTCCACATTTTCTAGATTAACGAATTGAATTGCTATGAAAACTTTATGTAAATTATTTTAATTAACAATTTTTTATTTTTCATATACATTATTGGAACTTTAATTTTTTAAATAATCAATTCGATATCTATAAAATCGAATTTAACTACGAACAATTTTTGCATTAGTTATAAAACATCAATAACTATATCCAATAAGAAATAATTAGTTTCTTCCCATCATAACCAATTTTTTTGAAATACATTTTAATAAAAAAAATTGTTTGTATTTATATAATTATATTAGTCATAGGGCAATTATTAAATAATTAATTACTTAGTATATATATATATATAATTTATATATATATATATTATATATAATATATATAATTTTCTAGTGATTTAACTTATCTAAAATCATTTTAAATGTTATGTAATATCTCATTTTCAAGGAATATATGAAGTTTTGGAAATTTAAAATATGGATTATTATATATATATTAGAGAGTATAAAAATCAAAATTTCATGATATTAAATTATATTATTAAAAAAATTAATACTAAGTATAAATATATTTATAATAATTATATTGGATCTTTTATTTTTAGATAATATTATTTTTTTTTTCTTGATAAAGACTAATTCTATTAAGCAAAAATATTGTACTATAGGTTACATTTCAGAGAAGTAGGATAACGGCAACCGGAAATGATAGGACTATCAACCTTGGTTCCGGAGAAGGAGTTAAGCAAGCAAGGAGCTACAACAAACCACTGGCAGCTTAAGAAGCGTTGAAAGCTACCATGAAAGGATAGAGGCATCAACACGAAGCTTTTTCCCTTTCCTTTTTTTAACTTCAACCCAACCATTTTGGGGTGGATGAGCGATTACAACTTGAAGATTGGGCTCCTCCACAGGGGAGCCCTCCTTTTCAGAGTCCGAGGAAGAGGACAAATGTGCACGTTTCTGAGCAATGGCTGAGTCGGAGGAAGGCGCCAGTCCATCAGTGGAAGGGGCCACGAAATGAGGGCCCTGATTCAATTCTTCATCGGTATCTTCATCTTCAGAGCTGGAGGAATCAGAGTTCGCGACTGGAGGAGGAGAGCATGGAGCCCATCGCTTAGACTTGGGCTTGGAGACGTTGGCCTTGTTCTGCTTTGCCGAGCGAGATGGGCATGTATTCTACAAATGCCCAGATTGGTGGCAATGGCGGCATCGAAAAGCTGTATTCTCGTAATCCAGTGTCTGGGTCCAGACAAAGTCGTTTATCTTGAGATTGATTTGTTCTGGAAGACCTTTACTCAGATCTAACTCCACGCATATTCTTGCATATGAGTAGAGACCTTTGGCCTCCCGCAATAAATCTCCATGGATGAAGCTGCCCAAGGTATTTCCTATAACTCTGAAGACTCGAGTACTCCATAGGTGGGCAGGTAAATTTGGAAGCCGAATCCATACAGGTGTCTTGGTAATCATTGCAGTGGCTAGATCAAAGTCTGGGAACCAAGGAGTCAAAAATAGCCCTGCAGTTCCCATGAAACAAGGGCCTTCTTCTAAGGCCTTTTCATAGTGCTTAGAGTTATCAAATAGAACAATGAAATAACCTTTCGAACAAAAAAATATCTTACAGTGATGTGTCCAGTTTGCATGGATCCATGCATAGAGATCCTGAGATCGCGGCCATAATCCATTAAATCTGCAAATGATGGCTCTTTCTGCAAAATCTTGATGTTGGGAAGCCAGATCTTCATTTATGAGTTCCACAGAGGGAACTTATTCAATCTTGTCAACCAAGAAGGCCTTAGATTTAAGGGCTTCCAGGGGTTTGGGGTTCTCAGAGTGAACTGCGTCTTTGTAAGAGAAAGGCCGAGTAGAGGAAGATTGTCTAGCTGCACCTCCTCTCAAACGAAGGGTCGCCACCACCAAGCTGTTTCTAGAAATGCTGTAAGAAGAGAGGGGAAGAGGGTCTTCAAGTTGTTTACCTTGAAAGAGAAGTCGCAGAAGGTTTGATGGGATCCCCATTCTGCGCTCTAGATTCATTTTGAATTCCTGCACCAGAGCTGAAGGGCTAACCCATTGCATGATGGTTCTGCCTGAAGGCTGAGAAATTTGGATCTGAAAGAAATCAGATGAGGGTCTAGACCCCATGCAGATCTCTGGATCTAGCCAGAGCGTGGTCTTTTCTGCCTTCTGGGTGGCCAGATCTGGCAGATCTTTGTCAGATTTGAAGCTAGAATTGCGTTTCGTTGAGCCTCTGTGTGCCGCATCAATCTGATACTCCTGTAATCCATCCAGATGATCACAGGGTGCAGGGACGTGGAAGACTCCGGAGCCGCCATTGATGATGCCGAAAACGCTGCGATAAACCAAGAGATCGGCTTAGCAAATCTCCATCTTCCCCGATAGTGCTTCTTCGGATACCCTAAGTGAGTATGCCTCTTCTGGGGTTACTGTGTGAGAGAACAACCCGTCTGCATACAACAGCCTTTCTTGGGTTGCAGTGGTAGATCCGATAAATGGCGCTGAAAACCCTACAGATCCATCCTTGATGGCACCGAAAACCCCATTCCTTTGCTTCCATAAGTTATTCCTCAGTGAAAGCAACATTCCTACACCTTGCTGGAGGTGATTTGCTCCGGCCCCTTCTGCCGTGAGCACGGATGTTGCATCATTCTTGATTCTTCCGCATTTCAAAACCTTCTGTCCTCTAGAGCCAAGATAACTTGCAGATCTGGGTGCGTGAAGGGTTATGGTGCAGCTCTGGGCACCATGCATTGCTTTCTCCTAGCCTGGATCACCTTCCTCGACATCTTTTGAGCTAAAGCAATGGGTTGCAGAGGCAGCCATGGGAGCAGCCCTTTCTCCAGTTCAAGTTAGCTCTATATTTTTAGATAATATTATTATTTAAATGATTAAAATATATTTTTAGGTAGATGATCTAATCAATTACTTCAATTTCATTAAAGAAAAATTTAGATTCTTTTAAAATTATTTAAAAATATTGATCTACATCTTTTAAATTTGAATAAATTATATTTTAATTTAGGATTTTTTTCTGTTTACTTGGACTTATTTTCAAACAAAATTTTGAAAAACCTTTTATTAAATTATTTTATTTCTAAAAATTACGATTTTTAAATTTTTATAATTAAATATCTAAATTTAAATTTAAAGTTATTTTTTATAAACATTATATTTAAAAATATTCATTAAAAATAAGTTAATTTAAATGATATTTTTTTACTAAAATTATAAAGAAAATTGGTTTTAAAATATTTATGTATTATTATGATTTTTGTTACTGGAAGATTCTAGGAAAAGAAATTCTTTTTTTCAACAACCATGTGAATTGTTTAATTCTTATAGTTTATCTTAATGATGGTCCTTGATGTTGACCAATATCATAGGTATTATTTTACCTACTTAGTTAAACTGACAAGATTTCAATTCGAAATTCTAATCTTTGTTATGTATTGGTATAAATAACTTGAAAAGTATAAGTATTAAGTACTTAAATATCTAATTTTCTTGTAGAATCTTCTCATATATATTTCTTTGAAAATTAGTGTCTTCATATGTTAAGAATTTATAGTCTAAAGCAATTTAGCAAAACCCCAGTAAGTACCTACAACACTTATTCCTAATTCCCATTATGAATACAACGCAAGAATCCTTCCATCACAATTTTCATTTTTCTACTCATTTGAGATTCATGTCTCTTGCATGTTAAACATGTTCCTAGTGCCTTACTCCCCTTGAATATACATCTCTATTGATAATCATACTTAAGTTTATTGACATTATACCATTTTCTAATTTTGCATGGGAACCTTCTCATTATAGTTTACTTTCCATTCTCTTCATAGGAAATTGTCTCTCTCATATCATTAAATTTTCTCTAATAGCTACTTTTAATCATCACATTTTAAGTGCTTTTACAATATTTTTCTAAATATATGGAGAGATCTTTCATTCACTAATTACACCATTTTCTAATGGCTTCCATCTTCCCTTTAATTTTGATTCTTTCAAGGAAACGGTCTTGCTTCTCGCTTTAAAATTGCACCAATTCCATGGCTTGATGCATCACACTCCCCAAAAAATACTTTTCTAAAGTGTGGCGAGAACAAGAGTTGCATATACAACCTTCTTAAGTTTTTGAAAGGTTTTGGTTGCTTGTTCATTCAAAGAAAATTATTCATTTTTAAGAATGATTTAAGAGGTGATGTTATTTGACCATAATTCTTAACAAACTTGTGGTAAATGTCCCATCAATCCTAAAAATCATATAAGTTTGTTTTTGTTGCTTCTTCGGTGAAATAAATTTATTCCTTGTTTAACAATGATTTTAGAGTTTATGTTATTTCACCTTAATTCTTCACAAAAATGTGGTAAATGTCCCATCAATTCTAAAAATCCTATAAGTTTATTCAAGATTCTAAGGATGGACCATTGTGTTATAAATTTTATTTCTATAAAATACCTGACACAAGTATTCTAATCAAAGCCTAAAGGATCACATAAAGGATTTGCATATATTTTCCAATATATTTAAAATACTCCGCCAACATGTTGTAGATGCTCTTCTCGAGATTTTATATAGCTTAGTATGTCATGGGAAGACACTAACACAAATTTTCTAAGGGAGGTTTTGGAAATGGAAATCATCAAGGTTTGAAATTTTCAATGTGCATCAGTGTGTCCAAATGACAGAACAAAAAAATCATAATGTCCTTAAAATGTTTTGAAGGTTTTTTTGGAATGTATTCTTGCCTCATTCTAATTTAATGATATTAATAGAAATTCAATTGAGTATAAAGAAACAATCCATGGAATTCATGTAATAATTAATCATTCATAGTTTCAATAGGAAACTTATCCTTTATGGTCATGTTGTTCAATTCTCTATAATCTAGAAATGCATGCCATGAGCCATCCTTTTTTTCAACCATCAACACTAATGAAGAGAAATCATTTTGTCTTTGGTTAAATGATGTTTGTCTCTAACATTTTTTCAATGAACATGATAATTTTCACCTTTTTGTGCATATGGATTCCTATAAGGCCTAATTTTAGGTGGTACAATTCTAGGTTGCAAATGAATAGCATCGTCATGATCTCGAGTAGGTAGAATACCCTTAGACATCTTTCCAAATAGTTTGGAATTATTTTTTATAGTTTTTGGAGATCCATTAGATAAGAGTATATATATAATTCAACATTTAGTGACCATATTTCTGCAACTAAACAATGGTGTCCTTTTTGAGTAGTTTTTATTAGAGCTTATCACTATAGAGGGTTTCCCTTCAATTTTAAATTTGTTTCTTTGAATGGAAATACTCATGATGGTATAATGAAAAAAAGCACCACTGTTCATAACGATTGTAACAATTAGACCTTTAATAAAAGAATTAGTACCACCCATTTGGTTTTTAGTCATGGGACTAGTTAATAAATACTCCCCCATATAAATCATAATATTATGGCACTTCCATAAATAATTTATGTTGCCTCCATTTGCAAGCATTACTTGAAATTATGATGTTAGAAAAATAAAGCATTTGAAAATTTTTGTAATTCATAATTGATGAAGATATGGGTACTGCCTAATTCAATCAACATCATTACCATTTTATTGTTGATAATCCTCCTAACTGGAGAGGATGTGGAGTATTGATGCTAGATAATGAAATACAATATATTGTTCTAGAGAAGTCTCTTCTAGTTGTTGTTCTTATGACGGTTCTAATTCTTTTTCTTCTTCGTCTTCAAGCTTCAAGATTTATGTATAATAATTTATTCTCACTATATTTAATCCCCTTAATGTATTTGTTGACACAGTCAAAACATAAGCACTTTGTTCTTTCTTTGTCCATTTTCTAAGGTATTGACCTTGCCATTTAAGTGAGTATAGAAAAAGGAGCATTATGTTCTCTATAGTTATCAATGACCACTCTTATAGTATGCATTTGAATACTTTCAACTTAAATTTCCATAATTAAAGATTTCTCTGGGGACTTAGATTCAAAAGTGATGCAGTCCAGGTTGGTTTCCTTACTTTAAGGTTTCCATATAAAGGTATAAAAAATTATCCTTTCGAAAGTTATTCACTACAAGTCTCAACTTTCCCAATTGTTTATTGTGCTCTATAATTGCATCTCTTTTTTGAAGATTCACCAATTAGATAAATAATCCATTTCTCTTCATTTTCATACTTTGTTATCAATTCCATTATAAAAATTAACAAATAAAAAATAGAATTACTTTTACTTTTACAAAGCCATTGATGTGATACATGTTGATCTTGTTCTAAATACAATGATGAAAGTGTTACCTTCTGTAAATTTAACACTTGACGTATATCATTGCATTGTTGTATCTAGAATATACATGTTATAGGATCTGTACCATCAAACATCCTCATATCTCTGTTAGCATTGAAGTAGTTTCCTACTGCGAAATTAAACCCTTGATGCTACATAGCTTGGAGTGTTGATTGATTATAATTTTATAATCTAGCATCTGTGCTTTACATTGTGATAAAATAATCTGTGAAATTGATTGATTCACAACTCAAATTTTCTCATTATTTTCATGATTTACTTAAATATCCATATTCCTTTTAAGATGTCTTTTTTAGAGAATATTTCCATTTAATTTACTAGATTTTGTTTTTATTCCTTGACGAAATTAGGTATTTCATCCTTCATGGATTTTATTTATTCCCTGTTTCATCCATATCCTTACACATATTATTTTCAATTTTATCCCTATTACTTCCCATTTCCTTTTTAAGTACTTTAGAAAAACAAGTCATATTATCAACTTGGTTCTTTAATTCAGAGCATTTGTATTTTGATAGTTCACATTATTTGGATGTCATGTTTGAGATTTTATGAGTCATGGTAATTTTTGTATAACCCTTTTGAAATAATAATAGTACTCATGTTTATAACAATGTTTAGTCACCCAGAAAAGGATCTTCCAATCAAAATCTATGTCAATTCTATGTTCGGTACTTTTAATTCCTTAACATGGAGATTGTTTTGATGGTTAGACTTTATCTTGATACATCTCTAAAATTTAAATTGTTATGCTTCATTTCTACCCTCACATACTCTAATATGATTTCTTGACCTCTTAAAAATTTAATTGTATGAAACTTAGCTATAAATCATGTTATTGAAAAAATTTCAAGACGACTTGATTAAGATTTCAAGATTAGTCAAATACCCATAATTCCACAAGATATATCTCAAAATATAGAGCCCTAAATTACACAAGATATATCTCAAAAAATATGATGAGCTAAAATATGAAAACAAATTGATATGTACCTTGTTATGTCTCTACAATATTATTAAAATTTCATCTTCTAAATACTCATAAAACAAAAATTGTAGCTAGAAATTATGAGATGGCTTTTTAAAATTGATTTCATGGTTAATTTATAGAAACCTATCTTAAATTTATCTTACATATATTGGATGAACCAACATCTAAAATTAAACCACCTAAAATATGATATTTTTCCTTAATTTCCACAAAATTTTACTATCGAATTTCCAAAAATAGGTTATAGAAAAGTAAAATAATAACTCATTTTAGACTTATTTGAGGATTAGTCATAATCGCTAACTTCCATAAGATATATAACCAAAAATATAATAAACCAAAAGTTGGAATATTTATCATGCTATATTGCTACTCCTCCTTGTTTTACTCAAAATTTCATTGTTAAAAGCTTCCTAAGAAAATATTATAAAAAAAACCATGACATCTTAATTGAAGGAAGAAAACACTAAGATCATAAGCTTATAAACCAAATATAACAATTTGAATTTCTTAAAAATTATAAAAGTTTAATGAACATGTTCTTGTTCACAAGAAAAAAATAATATAAAATGATCAT
>APFE031728833.1:0-24229 GCA_000404065.3 Pinus taeda | reverse complement strand
AAAGAGGTTTTATTTAAGTGAATCTATGGGCCAAATACCATATTTGTAAAAGAGGTATGGTAAATTAATAAAAATATAAATAAACGAGAGGTATGGTAAACAAATAAAACATTTTTTTATATTTACTCCATAAGTCACCTTATATTTACGAACACTCAAAAAATGGGTTATATTTAGGTGAAACCTATGGGAAAAATACTATGGGACAAATACCATGGACTAGATTGTTATTAATACCATACAAAAAAACCATTATTAACCCTAATATTAGAATTAATAAAAATATGACACATGGTATTGACCCATGGTATTCACCAAAATGGCACATGGTATTGACCCATGGTATTCACCTAGAATGTAGCCTATTTAAATGGGGGAATTAAACTAGCATAGATCCATCCTTACACTCGAATGAAGACAAGCATAGTAGAGGTATCAGACTCTATTATAAGCTTACCTGCATATTATAAGGGACTTGGTTGGCTTTTTTATAATTTTATAAACAAGTTCTATGTCATGGAAATGTGAAAAAGAACAATGATATTGCCACCATGTGGCTCTTGTCATATATGGTTTTATACTTTTTCAAAAAATTCTCTAAGAGTTCACAATGCTAAGATTCACTAGGACTTTACAAAGTTTTATTATTTAGTGAAAGACTTGCCAAGATATTACAAGATTTTATAATTGAGTAAAATATTCGCCATGCCTGGTGAGAGATTCGCCAAAAAATTATATATACATATTATATTATTGATAAAATCGCCTTCCATTTTTCCTATATACCATGGAGATTCGCCCATTTATTATATTTATAAATTTAGGGGGGGTTCTTAAAATTTTCCCTGTTAATAACATTGAGACTCTCTCAGAGATGCTTTGTTCTAAAGGCATAATAAGTAGGGTTTTCTCTAGTAGTTCATGTTATTATGGAGTGACATCTATTTAATTTTATGAGTTTGACTTTATTTGTGCCTCACGTGTTGGTGAAGTTCTTGTATGTGTTTGCATCTTGTTTAAGGATGGGGTTGTCAATACCATATGATTTATAGTCTTCACTTTGCTAATTAAACTCCATGAATTGCTCTTCAAGTTATGTAGTATAGCTTCCTAACTTTGTTAACCATTCTACACCTAACACTAGATCCATTTCTTTTTTGCAGTAGGGCATAGAGTTATGTTTGTAGCTCTAGTTCTTGTATCCCCATTGAAACATTATAAAATTCTCCTATTTCCTCGAAATTTTTCCCAATAGTGAAAATCATTGTTGGGTTCTTTTCTAAGCACATGCAAAGATTAACTTGTTTAGCAAGATCATTGTTCATAAAATTATGAGTATTGCTAGAATATACTAGTATATCGACAATTTTTGTCTCTTATGATCCCTTTAAGGTTCAAGGTTTTGGGTCATAATCTCCTTGTCATGCTTTTTGGTGGTGTTGTAAGCTTAGTGTTCTTTCCTCTTAGAGATTGGGTTCTCTACTTTTCAAGGTGTGGGTGGAACGTAATTTGTAGTCACTTGTTGTTAGTCTTTTAAAAAATTGCTTTCTTCATCCTGATTTTGCTCGAAACATGAGATTGTAGTGAATGATTATTTTTTGTCATGTTTCCTCATGGTCTAAATCTACATTGTACATTATAGTGGTGTCATCATCAAGATTTTGTACTTCCATCTACTATCTTATAGTAGTGTAAGGACATGTCTTCACATTTATGTCCCTTACCTTTAGTCTTCCCAACAATTGCTATAATTATTTTTCTTCTTCATCCTTTTCTCTAACTCATGACATGAAGTGTTTGACACCACAACATCATAAGTATATAATGTCTTATTCAGGCATATGTTTCCTGATGACCATTTGTCTCCACAGTGTCTTCATTTTTTCCTCTTTATTACCTTAGTATTATTGTTGGTTTTCAACTTCCTTGATGAACCCTCACCGGCTAAACTTGTTTTTTGTTTAGTAAGCCTAGTTTCATGCCTAGCTTATTCAATAATGTTGGGCTCGTATAGTTTGAATTCAAAACAAAAAATAGTCTTTTAGTCAAAAAATATACATCGTCAATAGCTAATCCTTAGTGAATTTGTTGTGTGGTATCACTAGTATGTCCCATTCATGGGCATAATCACTTATAAAACCCTTCTATTTGAGATGTAAAAATTTGTTGTATAGGTTTTCGTTGCCTTTGTCGTGAAATCTCTATAATAGCGTTGTTTTGAATCCTTGCAAATGAAAAGAATGGATGTCACACTTTTTCGTCCACTAGAGGAAACAATCATATTCTTCACCCTCATAGATGTTGGAGGTGTTCAAAATCTTTTCTTTCTCATCTAATGGTGGGTTTGATCCAAACAATTTGTCTATTTTTTTGACCTAAACAATTGATCCTCTATAGCTGTTTCTGTCATATTTTGGTAATTGATCTAAAATTCAATGACAACTTATTTCTAGAATCATGGTCTAGTACTACCTACCTAAAAAGTGTATTTTGGGTTGCTTTGGTTGATCAAATTCACTTCCTTTGTTTGGTCTATTCACCTGCTACTATTAGGGAGAAGACTATAACATCGATGTGTATATTATCTATATTATTTTATTAATCTTCTCACTATTTTCATTGAGTTTTTTGGTAGGCTTGTCAATTATGAGGTCACTCAACAATATTTTCTTCATCATCAACATCAACTTATTTTGTCCTCCATTATTTTTTTTTCTATTCTTCCAATTTACTGAGGTGATGTCAGATGTTATTGACTTCATCTCTGTAGAAGTTAATATCAACTTGTAACTCATCATTGGTCACCATTTTTTTCTTGTTCTTCTTGGAGGAACTCTCTCTTTATTATATAATAAATATATATCTTTATAAATATATATATATTATATTATATATATATAATATATATTATATATATATATATATATAATATATATATATTATAGTTTATTAAACCTAACTATCTAAACAATGAAACAAAATGATACATAGATCGGTTGTGACTTTTGGACATCATTCAGGGAAAAGATATTCGGGAGCTGCTGTCAGAGCTTTTCGACAATCGATGAGAGATGTATGGTAGAGGGGGATTGATTATTGGATGCGACAAGGAGTAGGAAAATAGATGGGTTGAAAGGCAGATGCGTGATTGATGTATGTTTATTTTGTTGGGCTATGTTATATTCATTCCACAACTAGCCTACGTAGTTTACGAGGGGAGCCCCCCCTTCGTTGCGCCAATTGCGTAGCAGGGGAAACAAACAACCCCCCCCCCCCGTTGTGCTGATTGTGTAGGCAACGGTGATAACCCCATTTCCTTGCATTGATTGCGCAACAGAGGCCGCAGCCCCCCCTTGTCCAGGGTGTTTGAGGGGAGCGGGTAGCCCCTCTCTACGGGGTCCACGACAACGGCCCGAGGAAACTTTTTTTGGACCCTATATTAGGTTGGGTAGACCTACCTATGGTTTTTTGCATGGTTTTGGATGAAAAGGTTTTCGTTCCATGGTACTGGATACTTCAGAATGTATAAATATGTATTGTTACATTGAAAGGAACATAATGAAAAATCAAGCTTGTAGTCCTGGTTTTGGGATCGAGGGGAAAATATTTGTGTGTATGTGTTTTATGTGTTATGTTGTCACATAGTTTATTTTCTATGTTTTAGAATTTGTATCCACGTAACTTCTATACGGGGTTAAGACCTACATTTGGTACCAGAGCTATTTTGGCTTCAAGGGGATGCCTTTTGTTGTTGAAGGGTTTTGCTTAGGCCTGTGGTAGAACCTATTCATATGTGTCAGCACCTGTTACCTTTTCAGCTTCAGCCTCTGTTTGTGTTTGATTTTCGACCATCAACTACTCATCATCTGATATGTCAGTCCTTGGAACATCTTCTACGTTAACCTTCGTGGACTCTACCTGTTTATTGATGGAAATATCCTGTAATGTTATTTTCTTCTATTTATACCAAAGCTTCAGGAATTTCTTCTACACATTAATATTTAGAGTACTCACTGATTCCATCCATGGGTATCCCAAAACAACATCCATATTATCTATCTCTGAATTATAAAAATCACCATGCAACACATACTTATCCATAGAAATCTTCAAATCCTTATACACTTGGACATCCTCATCATCCACCTGTGTGTTTTCAATGTGTTTTGCGGGAACTGGCAATTTTTTTGGCAAATTAACATTGATGAAATTATGTTTGAAACTAGGATTTATAGAAACAATGATATTCTCTTTCTGAATCAACCCATGAACCTGTAATAAGGAGATATCAGCAGAAAATAACCCTTTAGGTTCCTTGGTTTCCTTCTTTCCTGTAAAAAATAAAATCTTTGCTAAGATGTGTGTCTGTCTATGTGAGCTTATCCACAAGATTAGTTTTACAGTCAAAGTGGTCCATAAGAGCTTTTTTGAAGGCGTCCCAAGTCAAGAACCTTCCATAGCCACATTGATGCCCTTGCCACCATTGTCATCTTTCATTATCCAAGTACATGCTCCCCATCATAAGTTGAGTGTCATCATCATAGACGTAATCCAATTTGAAATATTTCTCCATTTGTGCTAGCCATTTGGTTGGCTCAGAGCCATCAAATTTATACAAGTCCTTCAATTTCTGATCTAGGCCTCCCATCACAAAAAAATTGGCGAAAATTTGAAATGATCACAATTCCGTCAATATTGCTCAGAGTCAGTATTATGACCTATTTTTGGAAATGTAACAACCATTTTGCATCTGCCCATGTGATAGAAATCCTGATCTAGGTACTAAAATTTCAGATCTGCACTGCAATTCTCCCGTCGTCACCCAAAAATTTTGAAAAAAGAGCTGATTTTAAATTAGCGATATCTCCCTCATCTGGACTCCGATTCAACTGATTTTTTTTTCAATTGGGTATTTTTTCACAAAGAATCCAGATATATGATTAGATTTTACATATCTTACACTAAGACATCCATATCTGTGCCGCAAACTTGTTGCCCTGAAAAATTGTCTACAACACCACTGATTTTTAGATCAGCGATATCTCCTTCATCCGGACTCCGATTCGATCGATTTTTTTTTTTTTTTTAAATCGGGCATTTTTTCAAATAGAATCTAGATATACAATTATATTTTGTATATATTGCACCAAAACATACAGATCTGATCTGCAAACTCGCCACCCCCAAAATCCTACAAAAAATAAAAAAAAAAAATCTCCACTTTTTTTCCCAAGAAAGTGCTCTGATACCACTTGTTATAGCTATGATACCACTTGTTATAGATCTGACCCAGAATATATGAGAAATAACAAATATACCCAATAATAACAAGATTAAAATAGATAGAAATGGTTTTTTATTGACATCAAAACCCTTGAGTTAGGGCAACAACATACATTCACTCCTTAAAGAAGAAGAACACTCTAGAAGCCATATGCATGTACATACAATAATACTTCACACAATTCCTTAACACTATTCCTTGACCTCTCTCCATGTAGAGTCTCTAGCCTCTATATAGGCCTCATACATACAAACCATGGATCCTTACCATGGTTCCCTCATACCATCGAACTAATACCATGGGCCCATTACCTTATTACTAACTACTTGTGGTCCCTTACATGATATGGGTTAACCACCTTATTTATTACTATGGCCCATCCCATTATTACATTATTACCTTGGGTACCTCCCTTTGTACCCCATATTATCCCCCCTAGGTATATAACACTTTCCACATCAAGTATGGAGAAGTCTTTCCATGGAGGCTGGACACAATGTGATCCCTCACACCCTCCAACAGAATCCTACGACACTTTGTTGTCTTCTTTTGCCAGTCCCTAACTTGAGCAGCATCAATATGTTTTGGGACATCCGCATCTATGAACTCCTTCAACCCATTATCATCTAACACCACCTCCATCCTATCCTTCCATGTAATATAATTCGAGCTGCCTTCAAGGGAATACTCCAATCGCAATCTGTTCAAATACATTTCAACTTTGACACCAAGAAAACACTGCTGCAAATTCGAATTCCACCAGCTCAAAATTCAACTGCTTCTGATCTAAAATTCGTGAGAACAAAGTATTTCTTGTATAGAGATCGACTGTATGGGCATTCACCGGATATCTCATCTTCCAAAAGAATGATGAATCCAAAGGCTACTTGGCCCGATTACAGACTCTACGTGAAGAAATAAAATGTAAACACTTTCTGAATAATAGATCCGATGATCTACTATGCTTCGATATCATGTAGAAACTGTTCTACAAATCAGAGAGCTCTGATACCATGTAGAAATTTTGAATAATATGACACTTATTAACAGAGATTATCCTGATTATACATTATTTGTGGAATCATGCATAATACACAACCTCCTCTACGTTGATCATCAATTTTGCGGAATTAAAGCACACATTAAAGCATCAATCGCACATATCAACACAATATATCACGGGGAAAGCATGCAGCTGAAAACACGCAACTATCTGTATATTATATTGATTGAGAACATGTAACAATACATATTACAATACTCCTCACAAGTACTTAGCACTATATCCACCTGTTACACACAAACTAGCTCAGATCTGAATCAATCACTGGCTCAAATCTTCTCCGCTGCTTGCCTGCCTCCACTGCGCAATCCTGCATGAGAATAGAATGAGAATGAATGATCCAAACTCGTATTTCCCTTGTGTAACACTATGCAATCCTCATTGGAATTCTCAATCCACTGATTGTGCAAATCACATGCACAACTATAGTCACAACTGATAGCTATCTTGCCCTTTCACTCATCTCTAACACTTGTCTCCACTGAACTGTCCATGCACTGAGTTAACTGATGTATTCCTTAGTTGATTCATGAGTTAATAATTAGTGAATTAATTAATAACTAATTCACATCACTCATCACTAGTGTATTTGTTAGTTAGACTAAATACAACTAGTTCAACTAAGTCAAACTGAACACAACTCC
Source organism: Pinus taeda (assembly GCA_000404065.3). Classification (NCBI taxonomy): domain Eukaryota; kingdom Viridiplantae; phylum Streptophyta; class Pinopsida; order Pinales; family Pinaceae; genus Pinus; species Pinus taeda. The sequence continues at coordinate 17,238 of APFE031728833.1, read as the reverse complement.
ATCAACTCCTCATTCAACTCCACCAAACTCAATCACTTGAGTTCTAACTTAAGTCCTTCATGCAATAGCTCAAGTAACCCATAAGAAAAGCGTATTTTTATCTGGAAGTTGCATGTGCCAAATCTGTAGCTCGAACTGAAGTGCTCCAAGAGAATAAGATAATGTTTATAGTCCAAATATTGTTAAGAGCTAATAATATTCGATTGTTCTATTTTTAGCCTGGCAGTCTTAAAATAGACTCCGCCCATATGTCTAAAAATAGAGGTCCATCTATTTTTACCAACTTGACCAATCATCCACAAATAGCATCCTGCAACTCATAGACCATGATATATATGTCTAAAAATAGACATAGTCTAAAAATAGACTTTGCGCCAAAAATAGCCTGTGGGACCACATAGTGAAGGTGACTTCTTTTCACTAAGCTCCATCATCTTGTTGCATTTTCAACAATGTGAGTTATCTATGTTTATTCTTTAGGTTGGGGTACTCCCCTCTTTGATAGTGTGGGTAGAAAAGAGGTATAATATCATTATTTCCTATCTATATAATAATTTTGAGCATTATATCCATGTAAGTATGAGAAGATCTAGTGGTTGAATGTTTAATATTTGCATGGAATAATATTTAATTGAGGTAACAACGTTTTTTCTATCCTAGAAGTGTAATTTTGTAATATACATGTAGTTGTAGCAAGGGTACCTTTCTAGAGGATCCAAGCTTAGCGTATTATATTGAACATATATACTAGGTTTCATCACTCTATTGCTCACTGTACTCTTTTCTTACAGTGGTGAAATTACTATGGCTTCCATTAATGTATGCCTGATATAAACCTTTCATCAATGATTTATTATATTCCTAGGTGTTGAATGAATGTGATATCATTGATTTAGAGCACTTTAATCAGTTGTTGAATGTTTTGTATTTCCTTTTTGTAATTAAAATCATAAGAATGCATCTACAACCAAATATCATGAAACTATTTGACGAAATTTCTTACTAAATATTGCAACAAGAACTTAAAAATTTAGTGACATATTTAAGAGACTTCTAATAGGGTATGTTATATTGGTATCAAAGCATGTCCTTAGATAGCTATTGGCTTTGAGGGGAAGCTTTAGATACTATTTTGATGACTTCTAAAGTTGCCAAGGAAAATAACCCTCTCTAGTTTGGAATGATGAAGGAAAATCAGGAAATCATGGGGGAATTTTACAAGTTATCCATGGATATCAAAAGAATTTAATAACATTATTAGAACATACTAAATGGTTGAAGCCACTTTTTAACAATTGGGAAGAAAAAAGAGGGGCTCAAATTTGAAGAAGTGGATGACTTCTTATAAGTGCATGTAATTGTTCACGTTGATGATGTTTGCAGTGAGGTTGAAAAGACAAAAAACTTTAATACTCCATTAGAACCGTGCTATGAGGCTAATAACACCAGTAAATATGATGGATAGGATGAGAGTAAATATGATAAAGTTTCTTAATCACTTAGTAAAGATGATTATGATGATTCAGGTGGGTTAGCACCTAATCATGATACCTAGCAAGTTGATCAAGTTTCTCAAGAGTTAGGCATGTAGGATGACATAGAGGAAGATGATTTGGTGAAGCATTATGATGGTCACCACGAGTCCCATCATTTGGCAAGGAAATTGTAGGTATGTGAATATAAGATTGTTGCATCCATGAGGAATTTTAATTACAGATACGAATTGGTGGTAGATTATTATTTGATAAGTGCAATGACATATCGTGGTTTAGGAGAAAAGCCTTCACTTACATATTTTTAGACTCTCAATAAGGCATTGGTGGAGATGAATCCAACTACCTGCACCTCCTTTCAAACATAGATCACATACTCATTATTGCAGAGATATATGATGGTGCACTAATAGGGAGAGAGGAGGAAGTTGATAGGATTGCACATAACCTTGAGACTGCCAAGGGTTCCTTAAAGATAAGTCAGTTGACCCTTCAAAAATTAGAGTCGCAGGTTGAGAAACTTCAGATGGGGTTGAATTTTGTGTTTACTTCATTCTCCATAGTAAAACATTAGTTATCTATGGAAACAATCACAAAACAGGATGTTATGGGAACTCATGATTTGATAGAGGAGATGCATGTGAGAGTTAACGATGCATACCACCCTTAGGAACTAGCACTTAGGTATGTCCCAAAGGTTTCTAATTATGGACCCATGGGATGTGGATACAGTGATATTTTAGATGAGGATACATCCATTTGGGATCCAAGTTCATTTGATATGAGTGGGTTGAGTATTGGAAGCATAGGCTTCCATTGGGATCTAAGTGTGGCTTTCCATCATATACCAGAGGTGCAGAATGACTATGGTGTTGGTGGGATAGTTGACCCAGTGACATAGCACACACATTCTGTAGGTGAGTTTTAGTTCTTACTTTTGGCCAGTCAGTTTATGATCGAAATCTAGGAGATGTTTTGCTACATCAACCATGTGTGGGATTGGGAAGGCATTGGAGTGCCATTAGGAAGGGCATTTTATGGAGACAATGTTTTTCCATTTATGTATTAGGTACACGAGCCATTGTGGATAGGCTCAACATTGACATCACCCTTAAAATCTAAGGAGTTATGTCGCTTAGTTCTACCAAGAGAAATGGGGAGATATGACTCACATCATAATGGTCTCACTGGTAGAGTGGTAGATTATTGGCACATGTGGGATATCGGAAAATACATGAAGGTAAGATAGTAGGTAGTTGTATCCAATGGTCCACAAATATATGTTTTGATGTGCATTTGTTTGGAGAGGAGAAAAAGGATGCATGGTTGTATGTAATGATGTATGACACTACATAATGGGATCTTGGAGAATTTCTTCTAAGGAGGTAAATTGATCGTGACATTGAGCATACCATTAAGTTTGGCTTACCAAACATCACTGAGTGTACATATGATCATCATGGAGAATTGCATTCCTTAAATATTGATCATCAATTGGAACATCACCTAATCAGAATCAGAGAGCAAGATACTTGTAGGGATTCCCTTTTGTATCTAAATGGGTTCTTGATCATGTAACTGCATTGACCCACCCATCTAACACTTTATAGTTCTATATATTATTAAAGAGGCTTCCTTATTTATTGTTCAATGCTCTCATCACATATAGCATAACACATAGCAGTTAACTCAGATAGTTGGATGAGACATAATGCAATGCGGATAGGAGAGACACTTCCCAATTTAGGCATATGGTCAATGCACAAGTTAAAAAAATAGATGTTTAGGTATGGCGTGACCTACTATAGAGGCATCATATGTTCCACCCCTAAGTATGCACTTTGGGAGATAAGTATAAGGGAGATGCATGACACAACTTTTGCAGAACATTTTGAGGCATCATCTAAGCATGATGTTGAAAAGTGTGCATCAAGAAATGCTAAGTTTAGAATGTGCTAAAAATAGACCTGCTAAAAATAGCATGTCTAAAAATAGCATGTCTAAAAATAGAATGTCTAAAAATAGCATGTCTAAAAATAGTAGTTTGGCCAATGAGGTCATTGGCCATATTGGGTGAGAGGTGAAACTGCTAAAAATAGAAAGTTCTAAAATTAGCATTTATGGGTCCCTTCCTATTTAGAGCAGTCCCTAGTCTATCTATAGGAAGTAAAATTATTTTTGTTCTTAACAACTGTTTAAAATATTAATTAATTAATCTCCATGAGTTAATTAATTATGGAAAATTAAACTTGAAGCCTTTGTGAGATCATGCAATTATTTTCTCCCTTGATTTAGGAATTTATCCCTTGATTAAAGGAGATAAGGTTCGGTTCTATAATGAGAGAATCAGTTGAATTAGTTCTAACTGGTCTAGTCGAGTTAGATTATTTAAACAAGTTGTTAAAATAATAAAATATACTTTGTTAATGCTTGCATGCCTGTGACAAATATTATTTTAGATAACTAAGGATTCACTCATAGATAACTGTTGCATGTCAGTTCTGTCAGAGACCCAATTGAGATCAGATGTGGGACAATGTACTATCAGATGCTTACCTATTTCTAGTAAGTATTTTTTGCATGGCTGAGGAACTAGTGTTCTCAAGGAATACGTAGTTGGACCATTGGTTGTTTTTGGTATGTTGGAATTAATAACATATTCTTTTCTTATTATTTCCTAAGCAAACTACGTAAGGACCGTAGGGAAAGCCTATATAAACAGGGCTTGGGTGGTTCATGAGACATATCTTCATACCTTCATAGTTTATTTAGAACTTAATAGCTTGAGAGCTAATTCTTCTTGTATCGTGAAGAGGATTTCCACTTGATGGATAATACATGGTTGGGGTTTTATGCTGGTGCTTTCCACTGGATATATCTTGTGTTATGTGTGATTGATTTCTCCATATTAGTTATATGTGTTCTTATTGATGTTGCCAATGGTTGATTAAGCTTGCGCTAAATTGTTTGTAGAAGTAGATCAAGTGTTTTGCTTTAGTACATTGCATTACCAGGTGATCTATAGTGGGAATTCCTACATGTTATCGAAGCTAGCTGATTTATAGAAAAAGTTCTACATGGTATCAGAGCACAGGTGGTCAAGAAAGAACAATATACTAGTAAGAGAAATTCGAAGTTTATTATTCGGGATATAGATCTCAAGTTCTTATCACATCTATTTCTTCGATGGCATTCTATGGTTTGCGACTTGAGTATGCCCTTGATGGCAGCTCAAACTATATAGCTTGGAAAGATTGCATGGAGGCAGTTTGGGAAGATAATGGCCTACAGGATTTCATTAATCAAGAAATTCCTAAGCCTACTGACAAGACTGGCTAGGTGGAATGGAGGAAGTATGTGGCTAGAGCTAGGAGAATTATCTTGGAGGGAGTGCAAGATCACATTGTCTCAAGCCTCCGTGGGAAGGAGACTCTGCATGCAATGTGGAAAACATTGAAATATTTATATCAGAATAACGGTGATTAGAGGAAGTTGGCACTGATGGACAAACTTTGAAAGATCAAGTGTGAAACGGATGAGACGATATCTATGTATCTGACCAAGCTCATCACATGCAAGGATGAGCTTGCAAGTGTAGGGCTCGTGACATCGAATGAGGATATGGTGAGTCTAGCACTCCTTGGCCTTCCTAAGAGCTAACATAGCTACCAGGACTCGGTGAATGAAAGGGATAAACTGCTCGATTGGGAACTGCTATGGTTGGATTTGATGCAGGAGGAGATCAGACAGAGCACCAGAGACAGTTCTTCATCTATGCATGATGAGCAGAAATGTGCCTTAGCGAGTACGGCGAAGAAGGGAAAGGAGAAGGTTTCTCTTTCCGAATCTAGTTCTTCCAATGATGGGAAGAAGGTTGACAAATCCAAAGCATGATTCTTTCGTTGTTATGAGGTGGGCCATTATGCTGCAAATTGTCCATGAAGGAAATCCAAGAAGGGATCCAAGGAAGGATCTGAAAGTGAGGCACTTGCTTCACAATTTGAGTTGGATTTTACACTCTTCACATGCATGGTTTCATCCATGGTGTGAAGTGGTTGGTTTCTTGATAGTGGAGCTTATTTCCACATGACCAGTGACAAGAGTTTGTTTAGTACTTTGGAGGAGAGAGATCTCTAGATACTCATAGTGATGGGTAATGATGAAAAGTATAGTGTCTCAGGTGAAGGCACGATTGTTTTTCAGAGGGAGCATGGAGCTCGCCTTACCTTGACTGATGTCAAGTATATACCAAGACTGAAGAGAAATTTGGTGTCGATCGTGATGCTAGAAGACAGAGGCTATGATGTAGTCTTCAGTAAGGGAAAGATTTTCCTTAGACACATCATCACTAACTGATGGAGCAGCAGAGAGAGCGACAGTGCAGGGAATTGCAACAAAAGAATATATTATTAATTCCAGGGGATGGAGCAGTAGAGAGAGCGACAGTGCAGGGAATCCCAAGACAACGCATAGCTAGCAAGCTACACCAATGCGAGAGGCACAAGTGTTTTGTATAGTGCTAGGTGGCACAGAGAGGTGTATAATGGTGCGAGATGCATGGAGATGTTGCAGTAGCGCAGATGTCAGAGAGGGATCACTTGTCAGTGGCAAGTAGAGCTTCAGCATTAGATTATGTTCCTAGCCCAAAAGAGTGGTTAGTTGGGACTATTTTTGATCGAAGTGTTGTTGGAGCAAGTGGACAGAGTAGATGTGTTGCATGCAGAACATTCGAAAGTTACAGGATCAGGTTTGAGAGAAAGCCTTTCTTGTTGAGAGGGAGTGTTGAAAAGTGTGCAACAAGAAATGCTAAATTTAGAATGTGCTAAAAATAGACCTGCTAAAAATAGCATGTCTAAAAATAGCATGTCTAAAAATAGAATGTCTAAAAATAGCATGTATAAAAATAGCAGTTTGGCCAGTGAGGTCATTGGCCACATTGGGTGAGAGGTGAAACTGCTAAAAATAGAATGTTCTAAAAATAGCATTTTTGGGTCCCTTCCTATTTATAGTAGTCCCTAGTCTATCTAAAGGAAGTAAACTTAATTTTGGTCTTAACAGTAGTTTAAAATATTAATTAATTAATCTCCATCAGTTAATTAATTATGGAAAATTAAACTTGAAGCCTTTGTGAGATCATGCAATTATTTTCTCCCTTGATTTAGGAATTTATCCCTTGATTAAAGGAGATAAGGTTCAGTTCTATAATGAGAGAATCAGTTGACTTAGTTCTAACTAGTCAACTCCAGTTAGATTATTTTAACAAGTTGTTAAAATAATAAAATATACTTTGTTAATGCTTGCATGCATGTGACAAATATTATTTTAGATAACTAAGGATTCACTCATGGATAACTGTTGCATGTCAGTTCTGTCAGAGACCCAGTTGAGATCAGATGTGGGACAATGTACTATCAGATGCTTACCTATTTCTAGTAAGTATTTTTTGCATGGTTGAGGAACTAGTGTTCTCAAGGAATACGTAGTTGGACCATTGGTTGTTTTTGGTATGTTGGAATTAATAATATATTCTTTTGTTATTATTTCCTAAGAAAACTACGTAAGGACCATAGGGAAAGCCTATATCAACAGGGCTTGGGTGGTTCATGAGACATATCTTCATATCTTCATAGTTTATTTAGAGCTGAATAGCTTGAGAGCTATTTCTTCTTGTATCATGAAGAGGATTTCCACTTGATGGATAATACATGGTTGGGGTTTTATGCTGGTGCTTTCCTCTGGATATATCTTGTGTTATGTGTGATTGATTTCTCGATATTAGTTATATGTGTTCCTATTGATGTTGCTCATGGTTGATTAAGCTTCCGCTAAATTGTTTATAGAAGTAGATCAAGTGTTTTGCTTTAGTACATTGCATTACTAGGTGATCTACAATCGGAATTTCTACATGGTGTTGGAGCTAGCTGATTTGTAGAAAATGTTCTACATGATATCAAAGCTACTTGATTCGTAGGAGAAATTCTACAAGATTCTAAACATTAGGCACAATGAATTGAAAACCACTCTTTCACGAGTGTGTTTAAACACTAGGTAGTACTTGGGTACATCACTAGGAAAAGGAAAAGCAAAACTTTCTCTGTTATCTAGCGAGGGTAAGGAATTTTAGCATACACATGATGATTGATGATACATTATGTATGCATATATGTTGCATACAATGATGAAAGATGAGGCACAAGAGTCAATTATGTTAAAAATGACGTAGTGAAAACAAGGAAGTCTTTTTTTGATATTAACATGGGACCTAGCATTATAGGTTTTGATAGATCAACTTCCGTTATGGATGAATTTATCTTTACAAGGGAATATCAATCAAATGTTCCATTGGACTTTAGTTTGTAGGAAGGTGTTTAACTCTTCATTTATCTGTCGATGGTACTAGAAGAGGACGCAAAGGTTAATTCATGTGAATGATGATCCTTTTCAACAGGAGTTGGCTCATACATTCATGAGTTCAATGTTGAAGTACATAGGGTTGGTTCTCTGGTAGAAGAGCTTCTCAACGATTTGGTAGAAATTTTCACTATTGAAATGCTTTACTTGTTGACATTATGTAGAGGGTCGCTCATGTCTATGCCTTGTTTGGGAGTCAGTACAGTGAGGAATGCCTCGAGATGATTAGAGTGGCTTGGGATCCTGACATCATGATGCCCATTCACATTTGAGTATTGCAATGTACTAAAGCGGCCTCGAGGCACATTTGGTACCCCAGTATTAATTGGGACCAACTTGTGGAGGCTGAGAGGGTGATGGAATTTCTTGAGGACAAGAAATTTTGGGGAGGGGAGACTGTAATGTCCCATATTTCTGTATTACATTGTGATGATATTAGGAGGAGATTCTAGAGCTTATGTCGACTAGGTCAGAGGTTCTATATTACATTATTGGTGGGCCCAAAGTGTTTTGAACATTTTAGAGGGTCCAACATAGATCGCTTGCCAATTTCCATTATCAAAATTAGTTTTGCACGATTTGCTCTTGGTTATGCTACATTTTGATGATTTCCACAAAAAATAGTTATTAATGATCATATTTTCATTAATTATGATTAAGGTGTTGCTTTGGGTTGATTACTTGGAGAAACTCCTACGTGTAATAGCTCATTGGAATCAGGTTTAAAATATCTATGACGAAGGATGTTGACAAGGGGCTTTGGGTGGCTAGTATGACAATGGAAGTGAAATAAGAATTTTCTATGGTTAAAATGTATTTAATTACTTATTAAATAAGAAAAGGAAGAAGTTTCTAATATTTAATTGGAGGAAAAGGGCAAAATTGTAGAAAAAGGTGGCAATTAAGTCATAAAAAGCGAGAAGTGAGGATTATCTCCTCATTCTATCACTTTCTGTTTGAGAGAATGGATTCATGGAAATTTTTTGAAGAAGAGCATAGGGTTTAAGAAACCCTAGCCGCAATGTCTAGCTTTGATGTTGAAACTATAAACCCTAGTTGGTTCAGGGAATGGAATCACTTAGATTCCACCATTGCACTATAACAGAAAAGAGACTTGTAGAAGATAATGAAGGTAAAAGGTGTTATCCATTCATTTTATCTTCTAATATATATATTTTTCTATCCCTTTTAGAAGTTGAGGAGAACCCATGAAGTTACCAAGCTTCAAAGCCATTCTAATGGGTCATGCTACTAAATAAAGAGACAAAATTTGAGGTCAAGTTGTATACTTTGTGGGTCAAATCTCTTATTCCTGGAACACAATGAGAATTTTCCTTGGTTGGGGTTGATATTATTGTTGTGGTTGACTTAGTTTCTGTGCACATAATGAACAATGTTTCCTTGTTGAATACATGAGTTGAGTTCCTTTGATTTGCATTCCAATGGCTCCATATCGAAGTTCTGGGTGTGTTTCTCGTGTGAAAAGAGTTTGGATTTAAAGGAAACCGATTTATAGTGGATATAACAAAATATTGTGGGCCGATTTTGTATATCATTATTGGGTGTATCGTCTATGGGAATCTAGGAGCTTGACGATTCATCTTTGTTAGTTTGTTAGCCTTGGATACTTTTCTCTTTATTAGCATGTGTTCAATAGATGTCTAGAAACTCATTCTTTGCTAGCTGTATAATAACTATATGCATTATATCCATGTAAATATGAGAATAGATAGTCTTTGTACCTTTAATTTGTGCGTTGAATGATATTTAATTGAGTTGATTATGTTTTATCTGTCACAAAAGTGTACTCCCGTAATATACATGTAGTTGTAGAAAAGAAACCTTGTGAGGATAGCCAAATAGAGCAATATTACCCTTGCATAAATGCATATATACCAGGTTCCATTGCACTATTTCTCATTGTCTCATTTTCTACAATTGTGAAATTACTATGGATTCCATTGTACGACACATATAAACCTTTAATTCGTGATCTATTATATTTCTAGTTGTGGAATGAATTTCATCTCAGCAATTTAGAACACTTCAATAAGTCCTTGAATGTTGTGTATTTTATTTTTGAAATTAAAATTGTAATAGTGCATCTATAGCCAAATATCATTAAACTATTTGACAAAATTTGTCATTGAAGATTCCAAGAAAAAAAATTAGAAAATTGGTGGAAGATTTAAGATATTTCCAAGAGGAAATCTTACACTATATGGGTAACATGTGTGCAAAACTATACTCCAAACATATCTTCACACAATCCTCTTTCTAAATCCAAATTGCTTTCTCAAGTCTTATTTCTCTTAAGATGAAATTTACATATTGCAATGGAGTGGGTTAGAGCTTCTTTCTTCTTGTTTCAAAATGTCTTATTATTCTTAGGATGAAATTTACATATTGCAATGGAGTGGGTTAGAGCTTCTTTCATGTTGTTTCAAAACGTCAACACCTATATAGAACCTCTCTTCTAATTTGCTACAAACAAACATTTTTTGAATAATGTTATATTGTTATCAACGACTTTCATTCCCTCCCTTTTTGCATTTGGTTTCAATATATCAGGTTGCACTTAATCAACTAGTAGGAACCTATCTTCTCCATATTAAATGCATTCACTTTATAAACATGCCCTAAGTTATAAGTTCTAAGTTTGTCTTTACCTTTACTTAAACTTATTGGAAAAACCACTTTAAATACTCCATGAACCATATTCACCATAAACATCAAATTCATATTCTTAATATACAAAAATCAAGGTCTTATTCTTTTCCCATTGATTCTCTTTCTAACTCTTTTATAAATATTATTAATTAATTTTCAGTTAATATTTAACGAAAGTTTTTTTTTTAATAATCTTTATATTTTATTACTTTTTTTAATTAATATTTAACCAAAAAGTTTTAGAATGTTATAATATAATTTTGAAAATATTAAAATTAATTTTTCCAAATTTTTAAAGGAAAAATTTTGAAAGTAATGGATTATAATTAAATTTATTATTCATTAATATAAAATATATGCAAGATTGATGAATGATTAAAATATTATTGTACTTTTAAGAAAGGTAATAGATATTTAGAATTTTTTATAATTTTAGTTTTATAGTTGAAATACTAATTTAATATCACAGTAGTTTGGGTGAGTTGAAAGATAAAAAATTTGGTAATATAACAAATATTTGAAATTCACACTTCTTTCACACTGGACAGATCTGCTGCTTACACCACATGTTTATATGTCTGTGCAACACACCCACCACACATTTAAAAATGACTTCTGGGCTCTGCATATAAATACAACGTCGAACCGCGATTGACGCACCGATCTTCCAAACTGGCTGACCTCAGGCTTTTACCAATGTTCACGGCCTCAGCCCTCCGGTTCGAACAGCGGTCGCTTTCTCTCTAACCAGATAGAACTCACAAAAACAGATAGACCACTTCACACCACTCGGATTCAACGCTACTCCAGGAATATTCGGGCTAGCTTATTCCTCAGGTCGACTACGCCTTAACACGAGCAGTTGTTCAAATAAGTTTTATGATTAATTTTATTAAAAATTGAAAATACTGTAATTTTATAATAATTTTAAATTTAGATTATCGGATTACTGTGTTATAAGATATTATATAAGTATGAGATTCAAAATTTGTTTTCATGAGTTAATAAAAAAATATTTAAATTTTTTATAATATTAAATGTATTTAAAATTTACAAAATATTAATTCAAAATTTCTTATATTAATTGAGATCAACAGAATCTCAACAGAAAATGTCTATTATTTTGTTAGACATTTTAAATTTATCTTGATAAATCTAAGCTTGATAAGAGTTGCTTTGGAGAAGAGCCTAATATGTGTAATTTTTTTGATTAGGAGAAAGTGCTTTTTAAATTGAGCAGAAGTATGTATATAAATATTTTTTCAGATAAGATTATAATTGTTTTTTAATTAAAAAACCATTATTATAGAAATTTTATTGTTAAAAAATATGTTTTTTAAAATTTTGATTTTAAATTTATCTAAATTTGTTAAATTAGAAAATAAATATTAATTAAAAATATATATATATATATATATATTATATATATATAATATTATAGTTTTAAAATTTTAATTTAATTGTTATATATTTATATAGATGTATTTTAGTAATAATTTAGAATAAGAACTGTGATTTTTTACCCTATAAAATATCATTATAAACCAATTATATTATAAAAAACACTTTAAAACATTTAAATTCTTAACATACTTCATAATTTAAATTTTAAATTTTAATAAATTTTAAATATAATTTAAAAAAATGATTGAAAACGAAGAGTAAAGGATCAATTTGGCACAGAGCGACGAGCTGCTAGGGTTTGCAGACAGCGCAGCAGACGGAACGGACCGGTGGCGAATGTTAGACTAGTTGCAGCGGTCAGGTCGGGGCGCAGGTCAGAGGTGCTTCTGCTTGTCAGGTAAACAGTTGTTTTTACAGTTTTTGTCAGGAGTAACTTCTAAGGGACAAGAGCTGAGAGGGAAATGGAAAACCCTACGGGGAGGGGAGAGATCCCCTCCTTCAAGAATGTAGTAACGGGGGAGAATAGTGCAAGTGGAATGTAGCAGAATCAACAGGAAAACTATGCCCCAGTCATGGGCAATCTGTGGCAGAAAGGGATGAAAGAAAAATGCCTACCACGGGCACAAAAAAGGCCAAGATATGTTATCCCCAATAACAAGCTTGAGGAATATAACAGCTACATGAAAGATCATGCCCTGATCTGCAAATTCATAGGCTATTGGCCTCCGGAGAAAGAGCTATACAGATGGATTGACCAAAGGTGGAAACCGAAGGGTCACATAGACCTGAAGTTGGGAGCACAAGGGTTCTTCACAGCTATTTTCACGAATCTGGAAGACAGAAACAGGGTCTTTGAAGAAGGACCATATTTCATGAATAATGCAGGCTTATTCATGAAATACTGGGAGGAGAGATACAACCCAGAAAAGGAAAAGCTGGTGGAAGCCCCAATCTGGGTCAGACTGTTTGGACTCCCTGATGAATTTTGGGACCCCGAAATTTTGGAAGGAATAGGGAATTCAATCAGGAGCTTTGTTAAAGCTGCAGAAGCTACAAAACGAGGTAAATACAACTCATATGCGAGGATCTGTGTTTACATGAATCTAGCTGAACCCCTCCCAGATCATGTCGAGGTGGAGTATCATGACGAAGTGTGGCAACAACCAGTAGATTATGAACACATCCCTTTCAGATGCCGAAAATGCCACGAATATGGTCACATGTATAGACAATGCCCATTAAACAAGGAGGATGAATTGAAAAGAAACCAGGAGGAACATCAGAGAAATACAGGAAAATTGGAGGAGACTGATAAAGGTTTCCAATAGGTCACAAGAAGAAAGAGGCAGAGTCAAGAAAAACCTAAATCCCAACCTCAAGGAGAATCCGATATCAGAATAAGCCAAAACAAGTTTCAGGCTCTTCAGAGTGAAAATGAAGATTATGAAGTCAATCTTGAAGATGACGAAGGCCCTGGGAATTCCCCAATGGATATTACAGGCGAAAGCAAAGGGAAGGAAGTAAACCCAGGACGAAGTTCAGGAGAACAGACGGAAGGAAAGATGGAGGATTCGGTAATACAATCCCCCATGGAGGTGGAAAATCAAGTTGAAGGTGAGATTGAGGAGGAGAGAATCACGAAACAGCTAATCCAAGAATGGAAATATCTAGATAGCAGATTCATACCTGAGAAACAGAAACAACTGTACAAGGAAGTATTTCAGAAATATAAGGAAAAAAAAGGACAGAACTTAGACAAGCACATAATGATAGGAACCGACCAAGGGAATGGACAGACGAGAATGGATGGCTCTGGCAAAAGCAGTAGGAAACGAGGCCGGAAGTCGATGAATGAAACTATCTAGACTGTGGGAGAAATGTTGATAAACTCAGGCAAAGTGATACCTCTGTCAGAGGTATTCTTCCCTTCCTTCGAAAAGTTTTAAATGATTGTGATCAGTTGGAATATAAGAGGCCTGAATAGCAAGGGTAAGCAGAGGTATTTGAAAGAAAAATTGAAAAGAGAAAAACCTAGTATTATGATTTTACAGGAGACAAAAATTTCTGTTCAACAAATTGAAGAAATCATGGACAAGAATAAAATGCATTATGAAGTTATGGGACAAGATGCCATTGGGTCTGCAGATGGTATTGCAATTTTGTGGAACCTGAATGATATCATTTTAGATAGCTGGACCAGTCTGAGTAGAATCCTTACTGGCCTAGGTAGAATAGTAGGAACTAAAGAGCAGGTTATCATTTCAGGGGTGTATGGACCTCCTTCTCCAGGTGAAAAAGAAAACTTCCTAAATAGTATGAAAATCATTCGTAGGGTATATCCAGAAGTTGACTGGATAATTGGTGGCGATTTTAATCTAATCAAATCTTTAGAAGAAAAGAAGGGAGGGATAAGAAAGATGGATCACTTTATAGATAAGTTCAATGAACTGATAGAGGATCTCAGACTAGTAGACATTCAGACTATTAACGACATTTGCACCTGGAATAACAGGAGGGGGGGGGTAAAAATAAAATTGCCTCCAGGCTTGATCGATTCCTAGTTTCTGAAGGTATCATGAACAAGGATATTTTTATAGAAGCAAAGATAATGCCTTCCCTGGGGTCTGATCATTGGCAAATTAGACTTGAGGTGGACATTAAAGTGAACCAGGGAAAAAGACCTTTTCGTTTTGAAGCCTTCTGGTTAAGAGACCCTGAATTTATCAAAAAAGTTGAAGGATGGTGGAGGAAAAGCACTATTCAGGGCAAAGGAAAAATGCGTACGTTTCAGTTGAAACTTAAAGAGTTGAAGGAGAAAATAAAAAACTGGAACAAGAAGGAGTTCAACAATATTATGGAAGACAAACAAAATTTGGAAAAAGAAATGGAAGCTCTTCAGCAGAAAATGATTCTGGAAGGCAGAAAAGAGGAAAACATCAGTAAGGAAGGGGCAATTCTCGGCAAACTTTAAGAAAGAAGGAAGCAAGAAGAAATCCTTTGGCGACAAAAATCGAGAATAAAATGGTTAAGGGAGGGGAAAGAAACACTGAATTCTTTCATCAAGCTATGATCAAACATAGACAGAGAAACAAGATTCTTTCTATCAAAGATAAGAACGGGAACAGAGTGGTTGAGCAAGCTGAAATTGAACAGGTCCTTATAGATCATCATAAGGAAATATTAAGTGAACCCCAAGCTGATAGAATACATGCAATCCAGGAAATTTGCTCTGCCATTCCTCGTTTAGTCACTGAAGACCAAAATAAAGCGTTGATGAGAGCTGCCACTTTAGAGGAGATAGAGGAAACTATGAAAGCAATGAAGAAAGGTACTGCTCCAGGCCCGGATGGCTTCACAGTTGAATTCTTCCAGGCAGGATGACACTTCCTGGGAGAAGAGATTCTGGAGCTGGTAGAAGAATCTAGGATGAACCAGAAGGTATGGCCTGCCATTAACTCCACTTTCTATGCTCTAATCCCTAAAGGTGATAATATGGAAGATGCTAATGGTTTCAGACCCATAGCGTTGTGTAATGTTATTTATAAGATTATAACATCTATGATGGCCAAGAGATTAAAACCCCTACTGGATAAGTTAATTTCTGCTGAACAAACGGGTTTCATTGAAGGAAGGCAGATCCTTGATGGCTTGGTTGTAATTCAAGAAGTTATTCACTCCTTAAAAGTCAAAAAACAGAAGGGTATGATGATTAAATTGGACCTGTCGAAGGCGTATGATAGACTAAGTTGGAACTATTTGGGAAAAGTCCTGGAAAGTTTCGGTTTTTGTAGGAGGTGGACTGACTGGATTCATAGTTTGATCTCCTCCCCAAGTTTTTCTATTCTGGTGAATGGGACTCCCTCGAAAAAATTTTCTGCCTCTAGAGGTATTCGTCAGGGAGATCCTTTATCTCCCTTTCTGTTCATTTTAGCTGCTGAAGGACTGGGTCGGTTCATCAAGAAAGAAAGAGAAGAAAACAAAATAAAAGGTCTTAAGCTTTGGGGAAATAATCTACCTTTAACTCTTCAGCAATTTGTTGATGATATCATGTTGTTTGGGGAACCAACAGTCAAATAGGTAAAACACCTCAGAAGAATATTGGATCTATTTGCGGAGGCTTCAGGTCTGGAAATCAATAGGGACAAATCTTCTGTCTTCATATTTAATGCTGTGGATCAGGTCAAAGCCCATCTTATAAGGCTCTTGGCTTTCAGGAGGGGCGAACTTCCTACTAAATACCTAGGCAACATCTTGGACTTTACCTCCAAAAAGATGAAAAATTGGCAAGGAATTATAGATAAGATAAGCAACAAGGTGGCAAATTGAGCCTTCAGAACTTTAAACATAGCTGGCCTGTTACACTGAAATTTTTCACCATGACTGTCTGCAGTTAATGTGGCTCCATAAATAGTCATATTATCCTCCTTGTCAAGCCTCATACCTCTGCTCTTCATGTCAAACTTCAAAAAGAGAGAAAGTCACTTAAAAAACATGTTTATCTCTGGGTACGCAGGTTCTCTCTACTTTGCCTGCGTGTACGCACTCCAAACACACTGTACCTGCGTACTTGTACGCTCTGTAAGCCAGAGGATGGGTGCGTACCCCTGTAAAGGTCAAAAGGCACGAGTTTCATCTTTAAAAAGTTACTTGTGGTCACTTCTAGAGCCTTCTAGAAGAGTGTTTGACATGTATTGAGTGCCTCCAGATGGTTCATGCATCCCTATGATAGAGGAAATTATCCCATCAAGAGAGGAGCTACCCAATCCAAAAGAGGGAGTATCCCATTGATGTTGGAACTGAATAACTTCCTCTAGAACACTATAAATATAGGCTTTTGGCCAGAGAAGGGGAGGTTGAAAGCTGAACATTCCAAAGGGTAGATGCTGCTGGAATTAGGACTTCCATTGTAAACTTGTGAAGAGAGATTACCATCCTTTCTTGTTGCCATATTGGAAGTGGGTGAGCTTGTCAAAGTAGAGGAAATCTCTTGTTGGACCCTGGGAGGAGCTTGCACAACACCAAGGCTCAGGTTGTAATGGTTCCTTTTTTGTTCCTTTAATACAAATAAGTCCATTCTTCTCAATGATTTGTTGTTAATGAATTATTTCATGTACTCCTTGGTCTATGTGATGAATATGCTTTGGTTTATGAAATATTCAGGTGTTATGTAATCGTTTGCTTTGTTAGCGTATGCAGGTCTTAAAGTGAAGGAGGAGCTCATCTAGATCAGCAAGGCTAGACTGCTACAACAAGCATTGGA
>APFE031728825.1:20401-73443 GCA_000404065.3 Pinus taeda | reverse complement strand
ACATATTCAGATTCATATACGCTACTTAAGTTAAGGCAAACCGCGTGTATATGCAACTGTGTCTAATGCAACTAGCGTATATCTAGTAAAATTATGATTCAGTTAATCCATTAAATTGTTGATCTTTAGTTAGTGCATCAGAACTTTATTAACCATATGAATAGTAAACAGACTCAAGACATTTCCACACATCATCAACAGATTGTAACCATTATCAAACAGAGCAAATAATGGACTGAATCATATCAGACCCTTTTTCCTGAGCCTGTCCCTACTGCTTTTCATCAAACTAACATATACGCGACTGTGCAGTAACTAACTCACATATATACGCGACTTCCCTTTATGAAACTTGCGTATGAGATTTAGGACACTGAAGTTTTACACTTGTAGCTCCCTCTGAGTTTGTTATGTCTGTATATTGTGTTGTTCCACATATTTCTGACTGTACTTCCTTCTTCTTCCATATCTTCAAGTGTGATGATGTTTTCTCCTTTGGTATGGTGCCCATACTTTGTTCCTTCATTCCTTTGCTGTATGTCCAAGCTTGTTACATGCATAACATCTTACATGTTTCATATTCCTTCTATAGCAATCAACAGCTCTGTGACCAAACATATTGCAAGCAAAGCAATATCCCTTAAAGTACTTGAAACATGATGATATTTCTATGTGATGATCTTGAACCATTCTTCTTCTGCATCTGGCTGCAACATGTCCAAGATTATGACATACATAACATTCAACATTATTCATGAGAGGAGTAAAAGATTTTCTTTGAAGAATTTCTTTCCTTGGCTGTTGATGGGGTTTTCCTCTCATCTCCTTGTTGATTATTTTAGATTTCTCATTAGAGTTCCTTGCCTCTCCTTGTGAGCTAGATTCATCTTCAACAGATTCATAAAAACCAAGGCCAGTTTTGATAGTAGGAGACCTTTGACTGCTAAGAATATCATCCAAGATCTTCGTACTATCTTGAAATCATAAGAGCTTATCCTTTTCTTCTAAGTTATCTTTTAGAATATTTACCTCAACCTGATGTTGCTCCTCCTTTTCATAATACTGCTTCTTCATGTTTTCTTCAACTTTTCTTCCTTCTTCCAACTAATGTCTTAGTTCAAGAACTTCGTTTTCTTATTTTTCAAGAGCTTGGAGCAGTTATTTATTCTACTTATTTGATTCTTCAATATCTTCTTTTAGCGAGAGGATCGTAGCTTCAAGACTTTCATAGTAACTGGATCTATCTCTGAGTTTCTTGATTGTTGTGCTCCTTTCATTGACTTCATTTCTTAATGATGTCACTTCATCTTGCAACTTTTGACATTGATCTTCCTTGTCCTTGAATAACTTCCTTACCTTGTTTCCTTCCTCTAGTTGACCTTTTAGTTTGGTAGCTTCTTCTTTGAAGGCACATTCCATTTTGTTCAATAGATCTTGTTGATCTCTAATTTTTTCTGTAAGGCTTTTAAATTCTGCCTCTATTTGATATCTTTCTTGCTCACCCATAAGAGAAAATTCAGTTGTTTCTCTATCACTTTCATCATCTTCAAATGGATGGATAAATGTATCAATAGAGGATAAAAAATTCATACCTGACAGTTCTTTTTCTTGTTCATCTTCATTCTGAAGTGATTCTGAATTTGAAGTGCTTCTTCCACATATTCCCCAATTGATTCTCCCACTGTCATAGCTCTTTTGATATGTCTTATTCTTCTTAGGTGCTTTCTTCTTAAGCTTCTTTCCCATTGATCTACGTATCTCCTTCAAGCGATCAAGCTTCTACCAAAGGACCTGCTCTGATTCCAATTGAGCTGTCCTGCATCCCACGTATTCTGTTACATCTGATATCTCTTTTGTAGATTCTGATCAAAGATTCATATAGTTATATATAAGTGATTTTTTCTCTACAAATGGGTTGCCATCAAGTGCAACACATGCATCATAATGCCAACAATCTCCCCCTTTGGACTTGATGGCAACAACACCAAATCACTCTCCCCCTTTGACATCAAGGGCAAAGGATGGACCAAGATATTCTCTTTCCTTGATAAACATTCCGCTGTCCATACTCCCCTTGAGTACCTGCTAAAGTCTCTGATTGAGCTACCCTTTTGTATATGCCAAGATGTACCAATTTGTCCATGCTCCCTTTGAGTACATGCAGAAATATATACTTTGCTGAAGTGTGTTGTTCATGCTCCCCCTGACTGTAAGAAAGGTCTGCAAAAAAATGTTCTACAAGAAGAACATGATTTGATACATCATAAAGACTCATACATACATCAATCTCCCAACCAAGTGGGGATATACCAATATTGACTTATCCACCCAACCAAGTGGGAATACATCAAAGGTTTACACATGATAAAACAAGAACATTACATCATCCATCCCAGGCATAGTGGGGAACCAAAATAGGCCGTTACATGACCTTGATAAGAAAACAAATACATGACATAGAGACTACATATGATAGTGATTAGCAAGTATCATCAACACTGTATGATCTGCTCCATAGGCATCTATCTACTACATCCAGATCAACAACATGTATATGTCCATTAGTGTAGCAGTCATCAACCTGTAACAAGGTATATCTGCATATAGATATCAACTCATCCTTTTTAACATTATCATAGCCTTCCATGAAAAAATCATTCACATTATATCATATGTGAAAAACACCATAGCCATCTCATCAACATCAAGATCTGCATGATCCAAGTATCATCACTTGGGAAAATTTGCATCAATCAACATATGTAAGTATCAACCTATCATCATATAGGTAAGAACTCATCATCATCATGTCTCCAAAAATGCAACTTTGAGTAATCATTCATGTATCCAACACTATGTATCTTGAGCTCAAGATCATTTGTCAAGACTTCTTGATATCATCAACAACAACAATCCTCATCCACATGAGCGCTAAGAAATATAGGAACCCTGCATCATAACTGTATTATATGATCTTTATGCATATGACGACAATAGCATATGAGTGACTCATCATCAAGTAATGAAGATGTGTATTCAAGCTTTGTACTTCTCCTTATCCTTATGAAGATCACCATGTAAGCACCTGTAACTTCAAATATCATTGTGTACATGGTATACACTACTTAGATGTATATAACCTGCATATGTACACGCTTTTATCAAAGTCAACCAGCGTATACATCTGTAAGTATTCATTCATGAGTTGCAGCTATTTCAAACTTAAGTTATACCCAGACTAGAACATTATATGCGTCAGTATACAGATCTAGAATAAGCATAATCAAACCATATAGAGAATATTCATTCCAAACCATTTGATCCCGAGGGAGAGATAAAACCTTCAATTATCTTGTGATAAAGTTCCCTATAACTAGTTTCCCATAAGTTCCTGCAATAGATGTGCATAGGTTGTATGTCTAGAGAGAAGGTCCATCTCCATCCAAGTAAGTCAAACTGAAACTTTGACCACACACCATCTAGAATATATGATGTCAAGTAGAATTTAGGTTGTCTCCCTATGAGTATATTTTGAGCTTCTTTTACTCTTATATGAATAAGGGTAGCTAGGATTTTCACCCAGTTGAACATGCTTCCTTATTGGGCACAAGTATATGTTAATGGCACCCAATTTATTCATATTTCTTTGCGTCAAGTCAACCATACAATCAACAATTGGTATGCTTTCCTTAATAACTTGGCATTGTAGACCCCATCTACTCTTATTCGGAACTTGGAGGGGTCTTACTACCATGTATTCATGATAGCCTTATTGTCTAGGCCAAAAAACTCATACCCATTTGTGAGTGGTACCTATATCTAAGCAATTTGTAATATTCTACAATGCAGGGATATATATCTATATCTCTTCACATTTTGATACACTTCACCATCTTCCTCATCCTCAAGGATTTTTTTGTGGGTAAATAATCGATATATCCTCGACTAGGTTATTGACATGGATTTGTCAATGGAGCATACTATATTTTGGTATGTTGGGGTTGAGGCTATGGAACTTTATTCTACCCCTTCTTCAACATTTTCAACAATTTCCTTGCTTGATCTCATATTAGGTGGGGCCATATCTCCTATTGATGAGGAAATATTAAGACACTACAAATATGTTATACCTAAAATTTCAAAGATATTCATCATGATACACAATGTTAGAAAATTAAATAAAATTCAGTGTGTAGCACAAGGGAATGGGTTTGTGTATAACAAGTTAGTGCACTGTGACACAAGGAGGGTTTATAGTCTACATGGAATGGATGTGCTACGGGGAGGATGCACTGAGGGTAAATATTATAATGGCACAATTAACAATAGTAGTGCTAGATAAGTGGACAACGTCATTGCATAGGGATGAGAGATATACTGGACATAGATTTTGCATCACAGTACAAAGGCCAATAATGGTGGCACTACTGGTTGTAGTAACTAAGCTCTAGGTTTGTGTTGTTGACCTGGAGAGAATCATTAACTAAACCAGAGGCTTGTGTTGCTACACTAGAAGGAGAGGGAGATCATAGGTTAGGATGTGTTCTATAACACAAAGCTTATTTGAAGTGATGCACCATGGCATAGGGAAACACAAGAGATCATGTTGTTTCACAATTGGGAAAGCAGAGAAGGTAGAAAATAGGCTAAGTGTGGGAGAAATGGGGCTTTGCAAGTGGGAGGAAGAATGGGAAGACTGACAAAGTTGTAAGAATATCAAGGGAAGAAATGGGTTTAATAGTGTGCATGAGAGTATATATAACCTTCACGGGTATAGTGGAAGGTCTAGGGTTAGAGAATTGAATGGTTTCACAAAAGATGAAACATAAATACAAAAATAATTACAAAGGTGGGCTTAAAGGCCTACTTGATGTGTGTCATGATCATTACATCCTTAGAATCAATGTATAACTTATGAGGAGAGGAAGATATTTCGTTATACTTCAATGCGATAATGGGAAAGCAGATCTTGTGACAAAGATGCATTATGAAAATGGCTTGAGGGTTTTGTGCTTTTATAGTTTTTGCACACGTGTGAGGGGTGTTAATGCACATTAAATTCTATCTTGCTAGAAAACTTGTTCAATGAACTAAGATGATGTGCTAAGATGCAATATTGTGCAATGTTGAGGGATTATACCATGATGTGTTGACATGCGATGCAAAAAAAAGCTATATTGCATTATGTAGGAGCATTGAACTGTGTAGGAGCAGTACACTGTGCTAAGATTCTTTTAATTTGGAGATGTTTATCACTTGAAAACAAAAGAAGGGAGACTCCAAATTTTGGTATATGCCAAAAAAATTGGGGCTATTGTAGCTTCTACAACACTTTCATATACTTTAGTCCCTAACCTATGTGAACAATGGTACAACTAAGACTAAGTTTATTTGGGTTGAAGTACAACAAAAAAAATTTGAGGAGATATAATGTCACATATGTAAGGCATGAGTAATGTCTCTACAAATTGTAATAACCATTCAAATCAAGACAAATAACTGAAATTGTTTCATTGGTGTAGCTGTCACAAATCATGAATATCTAGGGTATCATCATAGTGAGACACTCTGTAACATAGCTCATAAGCACCTGGTCTATGAAAGGAAGCTTTATCTTATTATCCAGTTCTGTGAATAATGGAATCATCATACTCTAGGAGATAAAATTGTCATCCATGCCAACCATAGTAATAGTTAATTTATATAGACACGTGGAAATTTATAGAATGACACAAATTAGTAGTGGTCTATGTATTTTTAACAATTCCACATGAACATCAAATACAAGAAAATAAACACCATTCAAGTTGCATACTATCCAAACTAACTATTAGGATATTCAAATATTTAGGAGTTAGTTAAGTTCAACTTAGTGTATTTTGTCTATCAGGTAAAATTATGTTTCTTACTGTATTTCTTTAGTATATATTAACATGCATTTGTAGCTAAGTAATGTGAGGTCATAATATGTTCTAGAAATAGAGTGATATGATGACACATACTATCCTTTATATTAAAGACTATTAATTTTTGGCTAGAAATCTGATTAGTCCATAATATTTATTTAAGGAGCATGGAGGGCCATTTTTCCATGATCAATTGTGAAAAAATACCATATATACGATTTTCTTTTATATTAATAAAATTATCTCAAGTGGCCACATTAATTAGGGTCATGGGCTATTTCCCTCTTAGAGGATTTTAACCACGTAAAAAAATTGATGTTATGATATTTGATTTGGTTGTGTGAGTGGTTACTTAAGGTGTTTGTCCTGTGCAGAATACCTTGTTTTCTTAAACATGGTATCAGATCCTATTTGAAGACTTTCCCTGATTCTTTATCAAGATCTTAAACCCATGTAGCCCAATTTATGGGTTCTTCTATTTTCATGCATTTCTAAGCTGAGTGGACTATTTTGTTCTATCCAAAGCATTGGTTTTAGTTAGAAATACTTCTCATTTCACTCGAAAAGTTTATGTTTGCTCGAGATGCAACAATTTTTGTTAGACATAGGAGTGTACATTCTAAATACACCCTTATTATTTATTTTCTATAATTAATATTTTCATTCTTTTTTATTCCCATTTTGCCATTGTTTCTAGTTTGTGTATGTTCTTTGTCATGCACTTTATGCAATATCGACAGATAAAAAATATAGCAAAAAGTAGTTTATTTATTTCTTTCTATGTGTGCTCTTTTTTGTGTGTTTTGTTTGTCTCGGAAAATCATAAGTATCGATAGAACTTGCATTTATTGAGTAAGTTAATTGATATATAACTCCATTATTGTTGAGATTTGAAAAAATTGTTTTCAAATTTTAGTTTTTTTTTGTATGTAATTATGTTGAGCTTTTTAAAGGAAAAAACAAGGGTTTTGAGGTAAGCACGCACATCAAGAAAAAAATAGGCACCCCTCCTCCTTCATCAAACTTGTTATATATTGAGTGTAACTCACTTATTGAAAGTTACTTTATTTAAGGGGAAACACGTGTAGGTGATTTATCTAAATTGATGGTAGTAAGTACTGGCAGTGTGAGATTAATGAATGTTTATGGTTTATGTGTATTTCAGAAGGTTTTACCTCGAGTTCTGAGATGAGCGAGGGTTCAACAAAGGAAATGACAGAGGTAAACAGATAACCATGGAAGCGCAAGGAGGAGGGAGCTCCACTCCATCCTACAGTAAGGTGGTTTCAAGCAGACACAGAGCAGGGAATAAGAGCAAGCCTCCACACTCCTAGGAGGACAAGACAAAAATTCTTGAAACCCAGAAGGAGGAAGGCTGCAAAACTCATGTAGAGGATGGGACCCACGAGGAAGACCAACAGGAGGGGAAAGTACAAGACAGAGGTTAGAGAGCAAAGAACAGAACTAAGATGGGGCCCTGTAAGCCAAAGTCCATCAATAAATCACATGTAATACTGAATGATCCAAAACTGTAAGAGCACAGGGATCACATGACAAACTATGCTATAATATGTAGGTTTATGGGAATCTGGCCGGTGGAGAAAGCACTGTACACTTATAAAATACAACTGGAAACTAAAAGGGGAGTTAAATATACATCTAGGATCCAAAGTTTTTTTACAGTGGTGTTTATGACTTGGAGGACAAAGAAAGGATTTTTGAAGGAGGACCATACTTTTATGCGGCTGCTGGTCGCTATATGCGTCCATGGACAATGAACTTTGTGCCGGAGCGAGAAACCTTCACATCGGTTCCGGTATGGATTAGACTCTACTCCTTACCTTTGGATTATTGGATGCCAGAATATTTAAAAGCTATAGGCAACAAATTAGGTCATTTTTTAAATATTTCAGAGGCAACGCTACGAGGAAATATACCTCCTATGCACACATATGTGTTGATATGGACTTATCTAGAGCTCTTTCGGATGAGGTCATTCTAGAAGTCTATGGTGATGAATGGGTTCGGGCAATTGACTATGAGCACATTCATTTTTGAAGTCACAAATTTCACGTCCATGGCCACCTATTTAGAGATTGCCCTCTTAATAAGAAGGTGGAATACCAAAACACCAACAAAGGGCAAGACCCAACAGGTTTTATTAAAGTGGGAGGAAAAGGGAAAGGAGGGGGAAGAAAGATACAAAAGAACCCTAATGATGACAGATCAAGAAGTCACAATAGTTTTGAGATCTTAGAAGAAAGAGAAGACGATGAAGGAACTCCAAAGAAAACAAAAAATAAGGCAAAAAGGGGGAAAGGAAAAGAGACAAGCATGGAGTTCACACAGGAACAGAACAAACACACAACAGACCCATTGAGTAACATGGAAGTAGAAAAAAACCATGATATGACTCAAAGTGAAAGCAGCATAGAGGACCAAGACTTACAGGAGATTTTGGACATGGAGAACTTGGAGCTAGAAAAGTTTCTAGAGCAAGGATGCAACCAAGAATAAACTCCATACCATAGGAGGAAGTTGACAAAATACAACAAATATTCCTTAACAAGTCACACCAAAAAGCTTTAGGAGTCAAAAGAGGACACAACAACTAGGATAACAAAGGGGTTTCCTCAATGGGGTTAATAATAGGAAAATTGGCTAAAAACCCAGGAAGGAGGAGAAGAAGAAAGAGACAGAAAGAATTGCTGCTTAAATGTGGCAAACTCATAATTGACTCAGGTAGGATGAAATACCTATCTAGTTACTCCTTCACTACCCCCCCCAATGAAGATCACAACTTGGAACATTAGAGGACTACAGAGTAGGAGAAAACAGAGAAATCTTAGCAATATAATTAGAGAGAAAAAACCAGACATAGTGTTCATTCAGGAAACAAAATACTCATTTGAGAAGGTTAGAGAAAAACATAGAAAATGGTTAAATAGATATGAATATCTTGAGGTCAAGGCAAATAACTATGTTGGTGGCATTCTTAATCTTTTGGATCCTTAGAAATTTGGATTGCAAGATGCAGAGGCGTCTAGAAACCACCTTTCTTTGATTATCCAACCTGTGGGTGATAGGCAGTGTTACATGATCACCAATGTCTATGGCCCTTAACCACTGGAAGATAAACTTCAGCTCCTCACTTCTCTAGAAGAAATGAAAAAGAGATACCTTGCTTTACCCTGGATTCTAGGGGGATATTTTAACATGATAAAATCTCTCACGAAAAAAAAGGGGGAACTAGAACACTTGGAAGGGATTCAGTTGCCTTCCAGAACTTCCTCACCAATATGAAATTGGTGGATATGGACATTTTCACTTGGAATAACAAAAGAGGGGGCTCTACCCAAGTAGTCTTAAAATGAGATAGATTTATCATCTCAGAGGAACTTCTACTCACTGGGAGGAGCTTGACAGTGTTCATCCTACCTTTTGGTGGTTTTGACCACTAGCCCATCCAATTGGAGACTTCTCTAATCAGTAAACCAAGGAACAGTCCCTGCAGGTTTGAAAATGTATGTCTCACGCACTCATATTTCCTCACAAACATAGAGAAATGGTGGAAAGAAGAGCTTCACCTACAAGGTACAAAGATGTTCCTTCTACATCACAGGCTCAAACACATTAAAGGCAGACTCAAAGAGTGGAATAAGACTGAATTTGGAAACATCTTCAAAGCTAAAAGAGAAGTGGAAGGGAAACTAAAGGAAATAAACCAAATTCTCGTCACAGAAGGCTACTCAAAGGAAACGAAAAAGCTTGCAGACTCACTTCAGCATGAATGGGAGAACAGATGTCTACAAGAGGAAATATTCTCGAGACAAAAATCCAGAGTCCAATGGGTTAAGGAAGGGGAGAGAAACACCGAATTCTTTCACAAATCCACCATTATACATAGAAACAACAATAGAATTGTGAAACTCATAGATCATCATGGAACAAAGAAAAATACTCATGAGGAGATGGAAGAGGTTCTAGTCCGCATTTTTAGGAAATTGCTGAGGAAACCAAAGCAGATAGATCACATTTTATGAGAATATTTACTCAGTATATTCCTAAACTGGTCTCCAGGGAAGACAATCACAATCTCAATAGACCAATAACAGGGAAGGAACTTGAGGAAGTCATCATAGAGATGCATAATGGGAAAGCTTCAGGCCCAGATGGCTTCAATGTGGAATTTTCAAAACATGTTGGAGGACTGTAAAGCATGATATACTGGAGGTAGTGGAAGACTCGTGAAGATCGAAATCTATCTTGAAGGTGCTCAATGAATCTTTAATAGCCCTAATCCCCAAACAGGAAAGGGCTACCTCTCCAGACAATTTCAGACCTATAGCATTATGCAATGTGGTGTACAAAATTATATCCAAAGTAATTTCCAACCGACTCAAACCCCTTCTCCCAACCTTGGTGTCAGAGGAGAAAATAGGTTATGTGGAAGGGAGACAAATTCTCGATAACATGATTCAAGCCCATGAAGTGGTTCATTCACTCAATACTAATAAGCAGGCAGGGATGACAATTCAGCTGCACATAGCGGAAGCTTATGATAAACTTATCAGGACTTACATAAGAGAGGTGTTAAAAGTCTATGGCTTTGATTACAATTGGATTAGGTGGGTCATGGCTCTTGTAACCACTGCTAGCTATTCAATTCTTCTCAATGGCTCTCCTTTCAGAACCTTCAAGCCTACAAGGGGTCTCAGGCAAGGTGATCCTCTTTCCCCTTTCCTTTTTATTCTAATGATGTAAGGGTTAGGTAGAGCAATCAAAGCTGCCAAGGAGGAAGGAAGCATTCAAGGACTAAGACCCACTCGAGATGGACACACGGTAACACATCAGCAATTTGTGGATGATACTATGCTTCAAGGCATACCTACAGTCAAAGAAGCCAAAGCATTCAAAGATCTTCTTTTTCAGTACTGATATTTCAATTCAGAGAAACCTAACCAGAATTTTAGGCTTTCAAAGAGATTCATTGCCCTCGAAGTATCTAGGAGTTCCCCTCTTCGAAAAATTGTTGCACAAACACATCTGGGAGCCTTTTTTGAATAAATTGAAAGAAAAAATCAGAAAGTGGACAAAAAGAGCCCTAAATTTAGCAGGGAAGCTGATTCTCACTAAGGAAATCCTCCAAACCATCCCTATTTATATGCTATCTGCCATTTCGGCACCAACTGGAGTCATTAACCAAATTAGAAACATCCAAAGATATTTTCTCTGGGGAAAAGGTGAAGAGAAGAAGAAATGGGCTCTAGTGGCTTGGGATAGGATATGAAAACCTAAATCCCATGGTGGTTTGGGTTTACATGACCCAAAAATTCTAAATAAAGTTATGGGTGATAAATTTTGCTGGAGATGGCTAAAGGAAATACAAGCCCCCTGGGTTAAACTATGGAAACAAAAGTATGCAATGAATTGGTAGGAAATGAACCTTATAGGAATGATAGGACAAGTGAAAGGTTCAGAAGTATGGAATAGGGCCTGGGAGAACAAAGGCTTAGTTCAAAAACATAGTTTCTGGGAGATCAGAAGTGGAAAATGGGCCAGATTCTAAGAGGACAATTGGCAGTAGGAAGGCAATCTCAGCAGTGAGGAATTAACAAGTATCCAGGTAGATACCATAAACAAAGGATTAATTAGGGTGAGTGACTATTGGGATTAGTCAAGGAACAATTGCAAATGGAGAATATGGAAACTTCCAATTTACAATGAGATGAACACAGTGAGAACTCAAGCTAAAGCCCTTGAAGATATTCTGGACAAAAGGCAAATTCTAACCTCAACTTCAGATGATCAATTAAGATGGGGAAGTAATAAGGCAGGTATCTTCAACCTTAAAGAAGCCAAAAGAATAACTACAGGGCTTAACTTCCCAAGCACTGACAAGACCTAGAAAATCCTTTGGACTAACCCTCATTGGATGAAGATCAAACTGTTCAAGTGGCTAGTTCAACAAGGAAATATTATCACTTGGGAAAATATAAGAAAGAGAGGCTTCATTGGCCCCTCTAGGTGTCACCTGTGTGGACAATAGGAAGAAACCTCAAATCATCTCCTCAATATATGCTCCTTCACTACCACATTATGGAACTGGGATAGAAATGTCTTTGAGTAGAGAGACAGGTAGGAAAATGATATCATTTCTACGCTAAATAATTGGAGACAAGATTTCTCAGACAATGAGAAAATAAGCACAGCCTGGGCTTTAACTCCAGGGTTCATAATCTGGAATTTATGGAAGGAGCGCAACAATAGGATTTTCAAAGACAAAACAGGTCCAGTGAGCAGTATCATCATGCTAATCCTTAAGCAACTCAAGGAAACGTTCAACACCCTTGGGAGTTTCTCTGCAGGTAAACCCATAGGTCACAGAGAGGGAAGCATCCTGGAAAATTTGGAACTTCAGGAACATCTCCCTCAAAGCCCTCTGCAGATCAACAAGCATAACTCATAAGGAGAGGCTTTCTGGCACCCCCCTTCTCGAGGTTTCTTAAAATTTAACATAGATGGAGCCTCAAAAGGAAATCCTGGAGATGCTGGGTATGGAGGAGTCATGAGAGACGAGAAGGGAAACATACATGTAATTTTCTATAGTTATATTGGAAAAGCTACCAACAATATGGCTGAACTCATGGCAATGGAACTATGCTTGGAAATATTGATCAAGTACAACATGCATAATGTATCATTGAGGCTGACTCGAAATTAGTCATTAATTCGGTCAAGCGGATAAGTACAGGATCTGCACCAGAGAAAATTTTAGGTCACTGGCGGCTTCTGCAAGTCTATCACAAAATTCAATCACACCTAAGAATTATAAGAACTCTCAGATTTGTGCATGTTCGTAGGGAAGCCAACAAAGTAGCAGACTGGCCGACCAATGAGGGGGTTAAAAGAAAATGAGCCGACATGTGTTATAGGTGGGAGGAGGTAACAGATAATAGGCTACGAGATGAATGCTCATCTCGGGCTCTCATGGACAGACAACAATATCATAACAGACCAAGAGACAATGTTTTACCTTTTGTCAATGAGGAATAAGAACACAGTAGAAATTCTTAAAAAGGAGGAGCACTTTAGGACCTCTCAAAAAGTTAGTAAAGTCTACATTAGACTAGGAGCTACATGGAGGAAAATCTTGGAGGAGATGTGCCACCAAGAAAAATGACAACGGGAAACAAAAGGTTATCGAGAAGATCAACATAGGGATTCCAGGCAGGAGGCGACCCTTTTGGTCACGTCTTCCTAGATCAGTGTATCAGGGGTAAGGGGAAAAGAAATCTGGAGTCCAAAACTGCTTGGGGTAAACCTCCCTCATCGGGCACTCTATAACCCAGAAGTGGTTTTCCTGAAAGTCATGTGATGCCACTCAACAATCAACGCGTGGTGGGGGAAGGAGAGAGCTTACCACCCTCATTGCATGGTATTCCTCAGGCTTATGTGCTACGCGACTTTGATTTTGGCCGTCGGATCAGAAGGGGGTAGATCTACGACCACAGTTTGTCGTGCAGGTTTGTGGGCTGGGATGGTCAAAACCGCTTACGGTTTACCACTCTTATCGGGCGCCCTTGAACCCAAAAGCAGTTTTTCAGAAAAGCTGGCAATGCCAATCAGTGAGCAACACGTGGCAGGGGAGGGTGAGAGAATACCGCCCTCATCGTGCAGTATTCCTCAGGCTTTTAGGCTGTGCCATACAGATAGTAGCCGTCAGATCAGAAGGGGAAGATCGACGGTTGTAGTTGGTTGAGCAGTTTAGTGGGTATTCTGTAGGGTACTGCTCAGCGTGATACAAAGTTAGACCATCGGATTAAAAGGAGACAGATCAACGACTATAGAAAAGCGTTCATACTCGGGGGTACATGCCTTTGCTTGTGGGTCCATGGTAGTTTAGACTTTGGTTTTTGTTTGCATAAGTGCGACTTTTTGTTGTGGGCACTTTGGGTGTTTTCTTTGGGGGTTTTCCCATCTTCCCTTTGTGGGGTTTATCGCCTCTGAGCACTTGTTGTAAACTTTGTACATTATTTGCTTTCCTAAGTAAATAGAAGGTTCATCTCTTGCTTCAAAAAAAAAAACAAAAAAACGGTTACTCTATTTAGAAGATTTCTCAGATTTCAAGTCCTTTTTTCAAGTTCCATTTTGAAAAAATTCATAAAATCTTAAATGATTTCATAGCTTTATTGTAAATTTTATTTCACTTAAGTTATAAAAGTGAACAACCACTATAGAATATGCTAAGGGGAAGCTCAAATAACGATGGTCGTGTCAATGAATTATTATGTTCGAGGATGTCCAATGTTCAAATACCCCCGATTCACCTTGTGCGTGTAGAAGGGGCATATGTATGCACCTAGATTTTATAGTGGTAGCGGTTGTAATCAACCATGTGTCATGCAAAAACGAGACTGCCATATTTTCCGATTTCTTTAGTTCACAAAAAACGGAAAAAAATGAACCATTATAAAGTAAATTTCATATTCTTTTTTGAAGTTTATAAATAAACTTCATTGTAAAAGTGATTCCCACTTATTATATAAAAGTGAGTCATTTCATAAGCAATTTATTTGTAAAAGTGAGTTTATAGGCAAAGTTAGAGAAAGGAGGGAATACTTTTTTTAATTCAACAACCTTATCATGCATCCATCACCATATGTACAAAATTTTACTTGTTGCATGGTGCTTTGGTCACATTTTATGTCTTTCTTAAACATGACATAAATTTCACATCAGAAGCATATTTTTAGTAGTATTTTTATATTTAACATTCTATATTTTCAAATTTTTTCCATAAAAATAGAAAGTTTTAGCTTTTGGATCCACATGGTCTGCATATTTTAATATCACTACTCTAATTGATCTTTTACTTACGAGTCTCAACTACTTCTCATGGAAATATCATATGGAGAATGTACTAAGAAGTAAATAAATGCATTGAATTACTTTGGAAAGAAAAGCTCGCATTGATGTTGAAAAGAAAGATGGGATAATAAAATGAAGAAGCACATGGGCTAATCAAAATGCCCATTTCTCTTGATTTATAGTTTCATCTTTAAAGAATAGATGAAACTTGGGTAAAACTTACAAAAGTTGTTGTCTAACAAAATGTGATTCAATCTTGTCAGCCTAAAAATTAGATAAGGTATTTAAGTCGTAATGATTTCCCCTGAATTGAAGATTAACTATATTAATTCAAAACACTTGAACTTTTATTTAAACATTGTAAAATAGATATGAAATATGATTGGTGCATGAATGTTATTTTTGCTAAGTTTGCTATTATATATTCTATTTCTGGTTTCACCTCCAACACAACATCTATTTCTTCTTTTATCAATGACTTATTGCGTATGGAGCATCTTATTATATGGATCAAGATAAACCCATTTTTTATGCTCCCAAAAATTGTAACACTTAACAAATATTTGTTGTTGATGATAGAGATCTTAGTGTTATAGGCTTTGGAAAAATTTAGGAAAATAATGGTCATTTCAATGATGTATTATGTGTTACAAGTCTATCCTGCAACCTTCTATCAATATATAATATCACTCATTTAGGTGAAGATAAAATAATAGAGTTTTCACTTCACCACGTTGTGATCAAGAATTTAAAATATCCTAAGCATGCCCTTGCCACTAAAAAATGTTGATTATATTACCTCGCTTCACTTCAATCTGCTTAGTTAAATCCTACTCATTCTCATTCTAAGTTTATAAATCCTGTTAATTTGTTTTCAACTCATTCTGCTACCCATAGACCTTGTACTTCTATCACCCACAATCATACTTACTAGACGTTGGGAAACTGGGCCAGTTCCTCTAGTGGTCTATCTGCTAGTAATCCTCCACAATCTCCCTCTCTATTGTACACTTCTACAATGGCCCATATATTGCATTGTCCTTCACAGAACCCTCCACTATCATCTAGTGCTTCAATTGATCAACTGTACAACCCCCACCTCAACATGACTACTCAATACTCTCCTAACTGATTCTCCTTGAACATTAACTATTCTTTGAACCATGGCTCTATGAACCTCGCCTCTAACCCTAATCCTATCCCTTTATGTTCATGGCTCAATTCACATTCTAATTCAATGCCCAGTTCCTCTTCACTCATGTTCACCTTGTCCCTTTGTAATAATTCCGCTCCTATTAATTCGTCTCCAAACCTTTCTTATTCCCTTATCTCTCAATAAATTTATAATAACGACAAATTTGGCCTTATGAATTTGATTCAATATAATAACATCTTTGCCAACGTTCCCTCCATTCATAATAATTCTTTTAATTCAGAAATTAATTAGATCTTGGTTAATAACAGTCAAAATAATAATAAAGGTTCGTTTAATGATAATCATGATAATATTATTCAATTTAATAATAAGGGTTATTTTAATAATCTTCAAAATAAAATTAATAATAATGACCCTTTTAATAATAATCTTCATAATAATAATGGTTCTTCCATTGAGATTTCTATCACTAACTCTACTCCTCATGATCCTAATACAATAAAGGGTCCTTCTCTAAATATTAAAAATCCCTCTCAATCTCTTGATATGAATAATAATATTGATATTTCTTCAGCTACGCCTCCTACCTCATCCCTTCCCTCTTCCTCAGATCCTCCCCTATCTAGACCTTATAGACTTTCTTATGTTGTCAACCTCTCCTCTCTTGTTATTGATTCACCCACCATCCAACCCTTGGATAAAGGTTTCAACTTCGCCCTTGCTCCTCGCAAGATTCCAATTGAAGAGATTCTTTACTCCATTGAGCTTATTTCCCAAAACTTGCCTGCTCACATTGCTGAGGAAATTCGTCAAGATTGTGGTAGGATTATGCGGCGTGTTACACTGCCTAAACCAAATTTATCCAAAGAAGAGATCCAATCCATCAAGTGCCTTAATGACAACCCCCACATCCTTGTCCACAAGGCTGACAAAGGCAATTCCTCGGTGATTATGAACACAGAGGACTATGAATCTAAGATGTTGGATCCCTTATCTTCCTCATCTTATAAAATTCTTCCCAAGAACCCCTTAAAAGCCATTACTCAACTAGTTACTACTTGGCCATAAAGTCTTCCTCTTTACCCACCTCCATCATGGAAAATTTTAGGGCATAATTTTTGCAAGTGGGCTAATTTTCCATGATTTTTCTGACAACAAAAAAATCCGCCAATTTACATTTTTTATAAAAATGATTCGCCCAAATTTTACAATATAAAATTATTTTACCTTAAAAATCGCCAACATTATATAGAGTGTATATATAAAATCATTATAAATTTGAATAGTTTAGAAATACATCTATAAACATTTTATAGTTTGCATATTCGGGACTAATGAGATTCACCAATGTTTTTAAACTTCAAGATAATTTTCTATACTTAAAATTTTCCCTGCCCTCCATTCAACTTAAGCTTATTCCCCAAACTCCCCAAACGCCTAAAGTTTATGGTCAACTTAAAATTCTTAAACAATTCGTTCCCCTTCGTCCCATTGTTAGCGCTATTGGAGCCCAAACCCAAGCTTTGAGCCAATATTTAGCCACCAAAGTCCAACAATTTGTGGGCTCTAGATCCTCCTATATTAAGGATTATGTTGATTTTATTCAAAAAAACAAAAAATATAGATGGATGATAATGAATTGTTTGTTATCTTTGACATCATGATCGTTTTCACTAATATTATTATTCTCGAAGCTTTGCAACTGATCTTGTAGTTAGTTGATCCTGAAACATTGAACCTGATCCGAATTTGCCTCACCTCAACTTTCTTCTCTTTTAAAGGTGTCGTCTATGACCAGACAAAAGGTACACCTACAAGCTCCCTGGTTTCTCTAGTAGTTGCTAATATCTTTATGGAACACTTTGAAGCTAGAGCTCTTAAATCTTGGTCAATCGTAAATTCTAGTTCCCATTTGTTGACAACACTTTTTACATATGGAGACATGGTCATCCTGCGCTTGATGCCTTTCATCCCATAGTAATAGTGTTTCCCTTATATCCAATTCACTATGGAAATAGAATCAAATAAATCCCTCCCTTTTTTAGATGTCCTCATCACCGGCCTCCCCACTGGCTTCGTTTCCCATCAAGTTTATAGAAAAAATACCCACACTAACCACCATCTCCATGCCCTTTCAAATCACCACCCATCCCAAAAATCAGGTGTTCTTAAGACCCTAATATCCAAATCTCTAAAAATATTTTCTCCCCGATTTCTTTCAGCTGAAAAATCCCATCTGCTCCAAGCTTTCAAATCCTATGGCTATTCAACCCTGCAAATATTTAAATCCTTTCAAGTTGTTCCTCACCCTAGGACTGCTAATTTTGATCCCTCTCCCCCTTTCGGCGAAGTTACTCTCCCGTACATCAAAGGTATATAGATATTATAGCGAAAATCTTGGCCAAGAAGAACATTAAAACCGTTTTTAAGCCTCATAACACCCTCAACCATTTATTCTGATCTGCCAAAGACAAATCTGTTAGAATGATAGGGTCAGGAGTCTATCAGATTCCATGCTCATGCGAGAAATGATATATTGACCAAACTAGTCACCCTTTCAAAGCCCGAATTAAAGAGTACATAACTGACACCAACCCATGCACTAACCATAACCCTCTTGCTAAGTCTGCTATAACTGAACACTTCTTTAAGTCAAAGCACTTGATTTGTTTTGATCAAGCAAAAATCCTAACCTCTTCTCCTTTGTATAACTCTCAAATTATTCGAGAAGCCCTCGAAATCGAGAAAAACCCTAATAACTTTAATAGGGAGGATTGATTCAGGGTTAGCCATTCATGGCAACTCGTTATCCACCATCTCACCCATTAATATCCCCCCCTCCTTGGTTACCTTCTTTCCCTTTGGTTTACTTTTTGGTTAAAAAAAAAAACCCTTCCTTCTCCCTTCTAATATATATTTATTTATTATTCAACCCTTTTTCTGATTAATTATTTGTCCTTCTTTTCTAACCTTTATATCCTTCATTTTAGTTGTTTTTAATATTTTTACCTTCAACTTTATTCTCTTTTTGTGTCAATTTTCCCCTAAACTTGTGTCCTTCCCTCTTTAATCTAACATTGCTATATTACCTTAGTAATTATAAATTTATTTATTTAATTTCTTCATCACCTGAATTAAATCATTTTAATCTATTTAACAATTTTTCAAATTTATTATTTTAGAAATTCCTAAATATCAATTTGACTTTATGTTATGAAACTAGCTCACAATAAGATAGAAAAGAGAGATAAATGCCTTATAATTCAGCCTCTTCCAGGGGGCAACCTCCTTTACATTACATAAATGAACAATTCTTGGATGATACAAATGACAAAATCTCATGTCTATATATAGGAGTCTAAGGGGTCACAATATAACTAGAGACGAACTAACAATAATAATATAAGGGCACAAAAATAACAATAGTGGGCTTCTATGGGGTGCAATAATAATAATATGGGGACGATAGGGGCACAACAATAACAATAAGGGATACAATGACAATAGTAATGGGGGAATCACTAGTATTATAGGGACCTAACATGCCCCTATCCTTCAAAAAAGTGTTTTCCTCGATGCTTGAGTAGTTTTGGATGCTTCTATATAAAATTCTCATCCTCCCATATGGAATATTCAACGAGTAAGTTCTTCCACTTGCTGAGATACTCTGAAATTGATCGATTTCATGGTTGTCGGGTTCTTGTTTATTTAACTACTTCAGGTTCCAATATGATTTTTCCTTTCTCATCAAGTTCTGGCAATATTGTTTGAACTAGGAGCTTGTCACCTATATCCTTCTTTAAGCATGAAACATGGAAAACTAGGTGCACTCAGGAAATTGTAGGAAGCTCAATTTTGTATGCCATAGTACCCATCTTTTGCAACACCTTGTACGGACCATAATACTTTGGTGATAATTTATTATCCTTCTTATCTTGCTTGAGAGACATTTGTTTATATGGTTGTAGCCGTAGGAATACCCAATCACCTACATAAAAAATTCTTTCACTGTGATGTTGATCTGCCTGTTGTTTCATTCTATTCTACACCAAGGTGAGGTTATCCTTTAAGAGTTGGAGAACTTGCTGTTGATGCTCGATGTGATCTTCCACTACTTGAAACTTAGAACTTTCTCTTAAATATGATGTGATGGATGGTGGATGATATCCATAAATTTCCATAAATGGGGTCATTTTGTTGCAGTATGGAAGGAAGTGTTATACCACCATTCAACCAGAGGCAACCATTTGACCCATTGTGTTTGTTTATCAGATACAAAGCAACAAATATATCCTTCCAAACATTTGTTTACTATCTCAATTTTCCGATAAGATTGAGGATGATAAGATGAGCTATGAGCTAACTGAGTACCAACACAAGAAAATAATTATGTCCAAAAATTTCCAGTGAAAATGAGATCTCTGTCGCTTACAATAATCTTTGGGTTTCCATGTAGCTTTTGAATTGTTTCCATAAATGTAGTAGAAACTGTACTCACTTTAAATGGATGAGATAATGCACAAAAGTGTGCATACTT
Source organism: Pinus taeda (assembly GCA_000404065.3). NCBI lineage: Eukaryota > Viridiplantae > Streptophyta > Pinopsida > Pinales > Pinaceae > Pinus > Pinus taeda. The sequence goes on along the minus strand of APFE031728825.1, from coordinate 52,973 downwards.
GGTAAGTCTCTCAACTATCACCATGATAACACTATTTCCTTCGGACTTGGGTAAACCTGCGATAAAATCCATTGAAACCTACTCCCAACGTTGGATTGGAATGGATAAAGGTTGTAATAGACCCGGGGTCTTAATTGTTTCAACTTTATTTTTTTGGCAAACCAAACATCCTACCAGAAACTTTTGAATATCTGATTTAAGGCCATCCCAAAAAAATTCCCTCTTAACCATGTGGTAAGTTTTTAGAAATCATGAGTGCCCTCCTAAGGGAGAAGCGTGCAATTCCCTAAGAATATTTTGTTTTAGTTGGGAATTCTTACATAGGTATAACCAATCTTTGTACCATAACGAATAATTTTTCCAGCTAAATGTATCAGATGTACTAGGATCTTATTGTAGCTTTTGAATGGGTGCCCTATCTTCTTCGTCATTCTTCTAGAAATAGCTTGCTTGGTTTATCCAATCTGCTTGGATAATAGAAATGGCGCAAAGAAATGCTTCCACATCCTCATCCTTTCTTGAGAGTGCATCTGCCACAACATTTTGCTTCCCTTTTTTGTATATGATTTCAAAGTCATAAAACAACATCTTTGTGACCCATTTTTGCTGCTCTTCTGAAGATAATCTTTGTTCTAAAAATTATTTAAGACTATCATGATCTTTTTTTAACTTGAAGTGTCTTCCCATTAGGTGGGGTCACAATTTCTTAAGTGCATGTAGTATTGCCAACATTTCCTTCTCATAAATAGCTTTGTGTAAATACTTTCCTTTTATTGGAAGACTTTGGAAAGCAATGGGCCTTTATTCTTGCATTAAAACAACACCAATTCCATTTCCTGAGGTATCACATTCCACAATAAAGGTTTTTGTGAAGTCCGGTGTAGCTAAGACCGTTGCTTGGCACATTGCCTCTTTAAGATGTTCAAAGGCCTTCATTGCTTTTGAAGTCCATGAAAATGCATATTTCTTCAACAATGTTGTTAGAGGTTTTGCTATTCTCCCATAATTCTTAACAAACTTGCGATAATAGCCTGTCAACCCGAGAAATCCTCGTAGATGCTTTAGGGATGTGGGGGCTTTCCATTCCTTAATGGTTTTAATTTTTCTAGGGTCTACCTTAACACCTTCATGAGATACAATATGACCCAGATATTACACCTCTTGTACTCCAAGTTCAACATGATCCTTCCAAGACTTGCTATAGATTAGTATATCATCAAAAAATACTAACACAAATTTTCTAAGGAAGGGTTTGGAAATGGAATTCATCAAACCTTGAAACGTAGAAGGTATATTGGTAAGGCCAAAAGACATGACCAAAAATTCATAATGACCCTCATGAGTTCTAAATATTATTTTTGGAATGTCTTCAATATTCATTCTGATTTGATGGTATCCTGAATGAAGATCCAACTTGGTGAAGTAAATAGATCCATGCAGTTAATCCAATGACCCTCATGAGTTCTAAATATTATTTTTGGAATGTCTTCAATATTCATTCTGATTTGATGGTATCCTGAATGAAGATCCAACTTGGTGAAGTAAATAGATCCATGCAGTTAATCCAATAATTCATCAATGACAAGAATGGGAAATTTATCTTTAATAGTGAGCTTGTTGAGCACCCTATAATCTGGACACATGCGCCATGATCCATCCTTCTTGTGAACCAATACTATTGGAGCAAAGAAAGAACTTTGACTAGGTTGAATTATACCAGCCTCTAGCGTTTCTGCAAGCATACGTTCAATTTCACTCTTTTGGGCATAGGGATATCTGTAAGGCCTGATGTTTGGAGGAACACTTCCTGGAATAAAATGAATAGCATGATCATGATCACGAATAGGTGGGAGGCCTTTGGGAGTCTCAAATACCTTGGAATGATTGTCGAAGAATTTTTGGAGATCTAGAGAAATATATGATTTCAATGTGGGAACCTCTAGTGAACATAATTGTGCAATTATGCCTCATTGTTCTTTCTTTAGAAGTTTTGTCATTCTGTTAGAGTTGATTATCTTTCCAGGTTTCCCTATGATATCCCTTAATTCAAATTCCTTTCATTTTGAAAAAATTTCATGAAAAGTTCTTGAAAATTAAAAGCTATTGTACCCAAGGATTGTAGCCATTGGATTCCTAGTACAACATCAACACCCCACATTGGAATAGAAAGCATTAGGTTATTCAATACATTTTCTCCCATGGATAGCTTGATATTATGGCACTTTTCTCAGCAATTTATGGTTCCTCCACTTGAAACCATCAATTGAAACTATGGTGCTGGATATAGGAAGCAATTCAATTCCTTGGCTATCTTATAATGAATAAAATTATGGGTACTGCCCGAATCAATCAACGCTATTACCTTTTTCCTCTTGATAGTTTGAGTGGTAATTCTAGCCAATGCATTACAAGATATGGTGGCACTCATTACTTCTTTCTCTAGGGTTTGTTCCTTGTGTATATCCTCTTCTTTTGATGTTTCTTGTTCCTTTCCTTCCTCCTCTTCACAATCTATATAAAATAATTTCTTCTTAGCACACTTATGACCTTTAGTGTATTTGCTATCACAACTGTATCAAAGCCCTTTTTCTCTTTTTTCTTCCAATTGTTGTGGTGTCAACCTTGTAGGTTGTGGATGTCTAGGAGAAAAACACTTCCATCTTTTTTATTGTGAGTGGTAGGCTTCCTTGTTGCCATAATTTTTCTTTTCATTTTTCTTGCCAACCTGAATGCCTTCTCCAATGAATCAAGCTCCAAAAAGCGAACCTCATGTTGGATGTTATCCTTTAAAGTCCCTATGAACACATCAATCCTATGCTCCTCTGTAATATCTTTTACCCTTATATTCAATTTTTGGAAGTCCTCAATGTGCTCCATCATTGAACCCTTTTGTTTGAGATTTTTCAATTGGCTAAAAAATGTGTTGCTTTTTGTATCCTCATAATGTGCTATCATTTCATCTGTAAAAATATCTCAAGTGAAAATTTGTTTACAAGAGAAAATTCATCGACACCATACAAACTAATTTGGTTCCAAATATAAAGTTGCAATGTGTACCTTTTGTGTGTTTTGCACATTATGGAGATCGAAAAATTCTCCATATGTAGTATCCAAGTTACGAGATCCTTGCCATCAAACTTCTTCATATTGATCTTTGGAACATGGTGGTTTTTCGATACAAAGTTAGAGTCTATGAAATCATGATTAACATTTATTTTGTTCTCATCATGATTTTCCTTTATTACCCTTTCGCCATTAGTAAGCATTTCTTGTAGAAATTTTGTCAAATCTGTCTTCAAATCTCCATCTTAGCATCCACGCCTTCCTTTAAATCATCCATCTTATCTTCCACGCCATCCATCTTAGCTTCCACGTCATTGATTTTATCTTATACGACTTTCTTTAAACCATCCATCTTAGCTTCCACGCCTTTCTTTAAACCATCCATCTTAGCTACCATGCCATACATCTTAACTTCTATGTCTTTCTTTAAACCATTGATATTAACTTCTGTTACTTTTTGTGCGAGTGAAATTTATTGCACTTGGTCTCGTAATTTTGATATATCATGTTACATTTCTTCCTCTTCTTCATGAGTCATGTTAGATATTTCAGGTTGCTTACTAGGTGTTTCCATTTTATTTCTTCGAGGTATCAATTACTGATAATAATGCTTCATTATGCCCTTTGAATTCCTTCAAACTAATTTTTCAAACCAAACTTATGAAAAAATAAAAAAAATAAAAACTACACACCTTTTTTCACTTTGTAGGAGCTCGATCTTAAATCTGTTGTATCTCTGTAATTTTGGATCTCCAAGGTATGAAATTTCTTCTTGCAGTAAGCCTCTGAGTGCTCCTTCTAACCCCACAAGTCCGATCAAGACTAGATTCTCCAATGAAGATTTAGGAAAAATCTCCCACGATGACCTGATTATAGATTGGTTCAGTAGAGCGAGATTGTATAAAGTGCCACATGTCACAGTTTTGACTTTATAATCTAAAATTGATACATAGAAAACTATAGTTTTTCCTATTTCTATAACTTCTTATAAAATTTCAATGAGATGCACAGAAAAAAAGTTATGACAATTTTCCCAAAGTCACCTGTTTAGAATGTAATTCGGATTCTGCACAAACCCTAACTTCCTCAGAGTATATCTCTGAAAATATAGCGAGACAAGATCTGAAATTCGGACCCGAGCTTCACCAAGATTTTGGATAAAATGATTTTTAATGTCAAATTCTGAACCTGCGTAGAAACAAAATTATAGCGACAATTCCACGATGACTTGTTTGAGATGAAATTTTGGAGCTTGCAAAAATGCTAATTTCCTCATATCATATCTCTGAAAATAAGGTAGAAAATATCTGAAATTTGGACCCTTTGTTCCGACCGATTTCCTCACAAATGGTTTTTTTTTTTAGCTTCTGAAACTTCGTAGTGAAAAACTTATAGTGAAAATTCCATGATGACCTATTTGGAGCAGCAAAACCCTAGAATCCAAAGCTCTGATACCAAATGTTATGAAACCAACTCATAATAAGATAGAAAAGAGAGATAAAGACCTTAGAATTCAGTCTCTTCGAGGGGGAAACCTCCTTTACATTACACAAATGAACAATTCTTGGATGATACAAATGACAAAACCTTTTTTCTATAAATAGGAGTCTAAGGGGTCATAATATAACCAAAGCTGACCTAACAATAATAATATAAGAGCACAAAAATAAAAATAGTGGGCTTTTGTGGGGTACAATAATAACAATATGGGGACAATAGGGGAACAACAATAACAATAAAGGATACAATGACAATAGTAATGGGGGAATCACTAGTATTATAGGGACCTAACACTTTATTTGAATTTGACTCTGTCTAAATCTGACAAATAACCAATTTAATCATTAATTACTTTAATCTAATTTAGCCATTATTTCTAATTAGTTTGTTATAAATTCTCATTTAACCTTTGACTAAATTTAACCTTTGGCTCAATTTATTTTAAATCCTTATATTTCAATTTGATCTTGTTTAAATTTGGTCAAATAATTGTTTTAATCATTAATTACTTTAAACCAATTTTAACAACTATTTCTAATTATTTTATTTCAAATTAATTTACATTCTTAAATTTCAAATTTACCTTGTTTAAATTTGGTCAAATATTTGTTTAAATTTGTTAATTACCTTAAACTTATCTTAACAACTATTTCTAATTATTCATTTTAACTTATTATTTTTCTTTTTAACCTTTGACCAATTTTGTTTCTCTTTAATTCTTACCCAATGAACCCCTAGTTCCTCTACTATAAAAATGCTCTTCAACACTTGTTTAATTGTATAGCTCTTTGGTTCCTAATGATGGATGGATCGAAAACACTACACAGTTCATTTGTGGAAATCTCCAACAACAAGTTGTATAAATTTAACAACTCCTGATCATCATATTTTCCATTAGTTTTTATTGCTCATAGTGATGACTTAAGCAAACTTTGGCATGGGTGGTTTGGTTACTTAAAATATTTCATTGCAAAAGCTATGTAATCAAAATATGGTGATTAGTCTTACTGTCATTTCTTGTAGCGATGGTGTTTATGTCAACTATGTTCTTAGTAAACATCATTGAGACAATTTTCAATGATATTTTAACACTAATTTAGAAATAGTTTTATTGAAAGGTGTTGCAACTAGACAAAAAGGGTACAAAGGAACTAGATTTATGATAAGCCATCTTACGAAAATACCTTCTCCTATCATAGGAAAAAACATGAATGATCCAATCATTGTCCTACCATATCCTTGACTTGCTACTTCCTATCTACATGAATAATTTGAAAGAACTATCCACATGAAATAATGCAAAAATAATACATAATCATATTTTATGGAGATTGATTCCTCCACTATTCAAGATAGTTAGCTAGGTTGCTAACATAATTTATTTCACATGTTTCTCTCTTCTTTCTTAGTTTGATTACCTTCCCCTTATTAGTGGGGAAGAGGGATACGTCTTTTCTCAAAAACTCTACAAAGAAAGGGAAGTTAGAACTATGAAGTTGCTTTGCTTCCCCTTCCTCCTTTTCTTCTTCTAATTCCTACTTGACTATTTCCAAAATTACTTTTGATAGGGTGTCAATGGCCTAAATAATGCCAATTTCGAAGCATGTGAAGTTAATATCTATGAATTTTTGTTGTTAGATCTGTGTGATGTTGAAATTTCTAAGTCTAACCCGTTATAAATTTTCTTGCACTATCTAGTTTATTTCTCCTACTCATTTAATTACTAAACAAGTTATTTAACCATATAAATACTGAAATAAACACAATGCAGTCTCAACCATCTACAGATCATCAAATAAAAGAAATAGACAAACACACAAGGGACACCGTTATTTTTGGAAAATCATCCTTGGAAAAACCCAACTTGGGAAAACCGATGCAACAATTCTGAGGGTTGTATTATTAAGAAATTTTTCATGAGTACAACTGGGTGCCAAACTGGATCACCTGACAGTAAAATCTATCTAGAAGTAATACCTCTCTTCAGAAGCAAATATTTTGAAAGTATGCTCAGGAGCTCTCTCGAACATCTCTTTGAGGATCAGTGTCACTCACGCAAATCCTCTGGCCCTTTGCACAGTCACTCTAGCCATCTGTGTCGCTTCTGCTGGCTCTGGATATGCCTCTCTTCCTATGCACTGGTCTTCTGACACTATCTCTGCCTCTTTTTTGATGCATTCACTACCCCTCACTGCGACTCTGATCACTGGCTCGATTTCTCTTAGAAAACCCCCTCTAGAAAATGGAACTGACTGATCAATCTGGTGTACCTCTAACTGACCCTCAAGCCTCCTCTTATACTTTTCTCATCGAGTCTTTAACGGCCAAGATTACATCTCTAATCAATGGATATGATTAGATTTGACTTGATCCATGTCATTTAGAACCTTCTAACCTAGTTTTATATTAATATCCATTAATATTTTTATTTTCCTTTTTTTAGACTTAGGAACCCATTAAAAATATTAATTATTTTAATATCTCCTTCACCGGGTATAATTTATCTAAACCATTTTTGGGTCTTGGAAATCTCATGTGATTTAACCTCTCCACCAATTTTCATGGCTAGCGCACATCCGATGCTACCCCAAATCAACACTCCCTCTTGGCAAGGAATGTGCTCTAGTAATACTCCACCACTGAGCATCACTCTGATTATATGACACCGATATCTCTATTGATGCTAGGCCTTCCTGCCCAACATCCTTTGCATTGTTTCATCCCATACTATTGCTCATGGCCTTACCACTGCTACTGCTACATCTGTACGATAGCTTGTGGTTGGTCCTTTCTCCCAACGCTGCATTTGCACTACAGTGCTCTCTCATCATGCTGCATCATGTTTCCCATAGCAATACCACTGCTACTGCTACACTGAAACTCAGTTACAAATAAGTAAGTAACTAATCCACCCAACTACTGACATCCTTGTTAGGCCAGAAACCCTCCCGATGCTGAATCTCTCTCTGCTGCTATACTTTGCTCCCTCTGTTGTATATGTGTTGTCGCAACAAATCTGTGCCTCTCACACTGCTACAAACCTCTATGTGGCATCCTGCACTGCTGCAACCTCCAAAGTGCCTCTCCTACTACTGCAACCCTCTCTATGATGCTTATGATTGCTACACTCTAACACTCTCTGCTACTTCATCTGCATCCACTTCTACTGACATCTGCTATCTTGCTACTGTCACTTCGAGGCTCCCATAGCTTGATATGATCCAAGAGTTTGGGTACCTCAAGGATCTTGCACCACATCCTCTATAGTCCTCCTGACTACAGCTCGATGTCTTCCCACCTCTTCTCTAGAGGTACATGAGCACTCGTGGAACAATCATCATCATCCTCTACCTCCTTCTCCACCTTAGCTGGGGCTACTTTGGAGTTAGAGGCCTCTCCATTATTATTCTTCCTAGGACACTGGGTTGCATAATGGCCCAACTCCCCATAGTTGAAGCACTTTATATTGGAGAGGTATTTTTTCTTCCTCTTCCCTTGTTTCCCTGCAGATGCCAGAGCCGCATCTTCTTCCTCCTCTTTCTTGGCCCGGGCTCCTTTTCCACTACTTCCCACCTTGGTCAGCCATTTGATCTCTTCTTAGCTAAGAGCTACCCACGGTTATTCCCAATCTGGAAGATTCGCTCTACCAAAAAGGCTTTGGATGAATGTCTCCCACTCCTCGGAGTCTACAATTAGGGCGGTCCTCACCATTATCTCTTGATTCGACATGGCTCCTATGGAAGTTAGTTGGTCTCGAGTCTCCTACAACTTGCTGAGGAAGTGATCTATCTGGTCCCATTTCTGCATCTGATACGACCACAACTGATTCTCTAGTGGCATCTTCCTCTGCATGGAAGTGCCCTAGTACAATGTCATCAAGGTGTCCCACATATCCTTTACCATATTCTTCTTGGCAATATGTTGAACTACATGATCCTTAACCCCATAAAGGATTATGCACTTTTCCTTGGCCATCACATCCTCATACTTTTCGTTATTGGCTAGGTCAACTGGGATAGCCACAGTTCTCAAGGCGAAGGCCTTGATGCGATGTTTATTTAGAACAAACAAGATCTTGGCCTTCCAAATGACAAAGTTGGATGCCTTGTCCAGCCTGTCTTGATCCCTCAGTCCATTCATGGCCATATTTGCTCTTCTTTTCGACTCCTCTGAGTCTCTACTTCCCTCCTGGAAGTTCTTTCTTTGACTCCCTCTGAGTCTCTACTTCCCTCATAGAAGTTCTCTTCTAGAATCCCTCTAAATCTTGATTTCTCTCCTGGAAATCCTTCTGCCAATATTAAACTTATACCTCTCCAATCCCCTTTGCCCCTAAAACAATGATCTAGATTTCTTGGCTAGAAATCCACCTAGGTAGGGACTCCCTCTACCTTGGTTTGGTCCTGTTAGGTACTGTTATGCCTCCACAGAAACAACACCCTACTAGCTTAACATTCCATAATCTTCCCATAGCTTCCTATGCCCCAACAACTGAAGAGTTGAGCCTCTAGGCTCTTCGCAATCCTGGTGGTGGCTGAATCACTCCATTAGCCAACTGTGTCACTCCTACTTGGCTGAGCAAGATGATGTGGCTCTTCGTGATCCTCTTTGCCACTCACAATTTCTGCATTGGCCCCTTCTCTAGCTCAAACTGATGACATAGGCCCTTTGTGTCAACCCTTCTCTGTGCTTTCTTCTTAAGAACAACTTCCACCACTCGGAACAACTATTTCTGCTACAAATTCTCTGATTCAGGTAGTGCCTTCAGCTCTCTTGTGATATACAACACTCTAATACCATGTTGAAATTTCTAAGTCTAACATGTTAGAAATTTTCCTGTACTATCTAGTTTATTCTCCTACTTGTTTAATTACTGAACATGTTATTTAACCATATAAATACTGAAATAAACATAATGCAGTCTCAACCATCTACATATCATCAACTGAAAGAAATAGAGAAACACACAAGGGACACCATTATTTTTGGACAATCGCCCCCTGAAAAACCAAACTTGGGAAAACCAGTGCAACAGTTTTTAGCATTTTATTGTTAAGCAACTTTTCTTGAGTACAACTGGGTGCCAAATTGGCTCACCTGATAGTGAAATCTATCTGGCAGTAATACCTCTCTTCAGAAGTAGATATTATGAAAGTATGCTCAATGGAGCTATCTCCAACATCTCTTTGAGGCTCAACTTCAACCCTCCTGCCCACTGTGCTAGCCTAGAACCCTCTAGGTTAGCCTCCTGATGCACCGTGCAACCTTTCTAGCCCTCTGCGTCACTCATGTAGGCCCTCTGGCCCTCTGTGCAGTTACTCTGGCCCTCTATGTAGCTTCTATTGGCTTTTCATCTGCCTCTCTTCCTCTATGTTGGTCTTCCAGCACTATCTCTGCCTCTCTATATGCACTCACTACCCCTCATTGCAACTCTAATCACTGGTTCAATTTCTCTTAGCAAACCCCACTCTAGAAAATCAAACTGACTGATCAGTATGGTGTACCTCCAACTAGTCCTCAAGCCTCCTCTTATACTTTTCTTGTTGAGTCTTCAACAACTGAGATTACATCTCTAATCAATGACTAAGATTAGATTTGGCTTGATCCATGTCATTTGGAACCTTCTAACCCAGATTTATATTAATACCCATTAATATTTTTATTTTCCTAAGTTTAGACTTAGGAACCCATTAAAAATATTAATTATTTTAATATCTCCTTCACTGGGTAGAATTTCCCCAAACCATTTCTAGGTCTTGGATATCTCATGTACTTTAGCCTCTTCACCAACTTTCATGGCTAGAGCACATTCACTGCTACCCCAAGTCAACATGTGATTCCTTTGGATTTTCTCTTCCACTTCCTCTTGATCCTCATGGAATTTGAATATGGCGGGTTCCTATTAATATGATGGACCAATTTTATCTATCTCTACCCTTGTTTCTTCCACATCCTCTTCTTTGAGAGCTTCAAATATGTTTCTTAAAGGGATGGATGAGCTTGTATGAGGCTTTGTTGCAAGCTAAAATCTCAGTCTATTGCTTCTTGCACCTTCTAGATACTTATTGAACTTAATCTTGTTCATTATTTCTCTAAGAAATGGGACCCTACTTTGAAATGTGTCGTGTTCCTTGAGTTTTTCAACAAATTTTTATGAACTGACCATACTCATGGTCTGACTTACAATTGAATTAGGTATGTTCCTATTCAAGGGCTTGAAGATGACTCCAACCCTCCATAGTGGTTTAAATTGTATATGGTAGATACTTTTATGAACTCTAGCATAAGAATAATATTCCTTTTTGGCTCAACTTGGTCTATATAATGGTGCAACTCGTCTTCTATGGATTTGAGAGAAAACTTCATTGATAATATGATGGGGATATGTGATAGACCCTCCCATAGAGGAAATGAGATTTACATATTTGGATCAAAACCCAAGGTCTAATGGGTAAGGAACATTCCTTGGAACCCATAAAATAGGGACCTATTATGAATATCTAGTCCCTCTCTTCTTTGCTGCTAAATAAAAAAAAATTAATAACCCATACAGCAATAATAACTAGAGATATGGATTGCAACAATATCATAGTGCTATGAGATCCATACCTAGAATTCTTAAGGGTTATGATAGAGACCCATGAAATTTCCAATAAGAGATTCCTCATGCAACTTTATGGTTTTCCTCTTTGCATTTGCAAACTTGTCTAACTTGGGGATGACTTTAGGTCTTTGAACAAGTCTTCTCTTCTCTAGGCATTTCCTTCTAATAGAAGCTTTTAGTAGAGAAGCATAGGCTTCATCCTTATGATTATTAGATGTATCAATGGAAACGAGAGAGGAAGTTTTTATTATAAACCTCCGACTTGACCATAACTAACCAACATGGAACCTAAAAAAATTGATTCAAAATGGTAATGGATTCCTTTAGCACAATATATACAACAAATAATTCCTAAACAAAGGTGCCAATGGCTAGCAATGGAAGGTGATGGTTTCCCACAATCCTTCACCAAATATTTAGGTCTATAAGGAATCAATATTCTCTTCCACTCTAATGTGGGACTTACAATATATACTTAGAATGATGATTTTGACTTCTTCTTGCATGAGATTTATATTAATATTTCTTCAAATAAAGGTGGTGATAGCTAGGGTAAACCCTAGCCATTGAGGATGATGTTGCTCAACCACATTGTTTTGTTCTCAAAGCTTATTTACAACAATTTTATATATCTTGAACTTCTAGCACATTTTTTAGGTCCTTCAAGGCATGCATTTTAATTTTATTTTGATGGCCTGGATTCTTATGGTATCCAAGAATTCCAACTACATAGAGCCTGGAATAATATTTGTAATTGTCCAAAGAACTCCCAAAATAGATTTTATCTCTATGTGAAATATATGGCTTCAATATGTTGATGTATCAAGAATGATCCCTAGGGATTGCATCTCCTTGTCCACCTTAGCTCCTCGGATTATGGTTTTGGATTTTATGATTTTTTCCTTTTTTTCTCTATGTGGTTCACGGGCCTCAAAGATCGGTGACTTATATGTCCACAAAATATTTTTACTAGGTAGATCCACCCAAAGGGATTGTAGAATTTTGTAGATTTTTTCTACAGATTAGCTAGCTCAGATACCATATAGAAATTTCACCTGTAGAACAAACCAATATATGCAATGTCCTAAAGCATAATACTTGTTCTACTTCTACAAAACATTAAGCGGAAGCATAATTGAATTCATGAGCAACATCAAGTAGAAACATGCATAATTGATCAAGAGAAAAAAATCACACATAACACAAAATATATCACTGGGGAAAGCACCAGCATAAAACCCCAACACTGTATTATCAATCAAGTGGAAATCCTATTCAACACACAAAAAGAATAAGCTCATAGCTATCTTGCTCTCTCTGTAATCAGAAGATCCTCATGATCTTCAATCAGAAGATGAAAATCATGGACTACCTATGCCTCAATATATAGGCCACTAGTCCTCCAATATGCTATAATAGATCCTTCTCCATGCAAGGAATACTTACTAAAAATATCCAAGCATCTGATAGTACATTTTCGCACATCTGATCTCAAATGGATCTCTGATAGAATTGACATGCAACAATTATCTATGAGTGAATTCTCAGTTATCTAAAATAATAGTTGTCACATGCATGCAAGCATTAACAAAATATATTTTATTATTTTAACAACTTGTTAAAATAATCTAACTGGACTTGACTAGTTAGAACTAAGTCAACTGATTCTCTCATTATAGAACTCATCCTTAATTCCTCAATTAGTGGAGCAAATCAAGCATGGAGAAATAATTGCATGTTCTCACAAAGACTTCAAGTTTTCTTTTCCTTAACTAATTAACTCATGGAGAATTAATTAATTAATATTTCCAACTGCTGTTAAGACTAAAATTAATTTTACTTCCTATAGATAGACTAGGGGACTACTATAAATAGGGAAGGGACCCAGAAATGCTATTTTTAGAACTTTCTATTTTTAGAAGTTTCACCTCTCACCCAATGTGGCCAATGACCTCATAGCCAAACTGCTATTTTTAGACATGCTATTTTTAAACATGCTATTTTTAGTATGTCTATTTTTAGCACGTTCTAAATTTAACATTTCTTGTTGCACATTTTTTAACACTCCCTCTCAACAAGAAAGGCTTTCTCTCGAACCCGATCCTGTAACTTTGGAATGTTCTGCATGCAACACATCTACCTAGTCCACTTGTTCCAACAACACTTGGAACAAAAACATTCCCAACTGACCACTCTGTTGGGCTAGGAACATACTCTGATGCTGAAGCTCTACCTGCTGCTGACATGTGCTCCCTCTCTGACATCTGCGCTACTGCAACATCTCCATGCATCTCGTACCATTGCACACTTCTCTGTGCCACCTAGCACTGTGCAAAACATTTGTGCCTCTCGCATTGCTGCAGTCTGCTAGCTATGTGCTGTCCTGGGATTCCCTACACTATCGCTCTCTCTGCTGCTCCACCTGCATCTGTCTCTACCCAATCAGTCAGTTCCTGCTACTCCACATCGAGGCTCCTATAGAAGGTCTCATCCAAGAGGTTGGGTACCTCAAGGATCCTGCCCCTCCTCCTTGGGACGATCACTCTATATCGCCCCACCTCCTACCTTGAGGTATGGTTGCATGTGATCCCTCAGCCCAACTAGCTAAAAGTTTCCCTTCTGGAGGTCTCTGCATGAGTAGATGTCTCTACTTGATCTCCACTCAGATTCCCCTGTTGTGGCTGCTCCACAACCTCCTAAAGCTGTTGCATCAATTGTGGCTCCTCCACAATCGTCTGAGACTTCTTCTGGCGCTGTATGTTGAGAGGTAATATAACCTCCCTCTCAACCACCAAGTCTCTAACCTTTGCCTTGCTCCTCGAGGCTTTGCATGCATCTTGTACCTCAAGTGCATACAGGTTCTTGGCTGGCACCCCAATCTATTTCCACTTTTCCGTCGTCACGAAATTTTCTAGAAAAGGAGCTGATTTTAAATCAGCGATATCTCCCTCATCCGAACTCCGATTCAGTCGATTTTTTTTATTTTTTTTGGGTATTTTTCCGCAAGGAATCCAAATCTTCTATTTATTTCTGAAAATTTTATACATAAATTTTCATATCTACTCTGCAAACTCTCAGCTCAAAACTCAAAACTTTGAAATCTCCTCTCAGTATATTGTTCTTACTTGATAACCTCGCTCCGATACCATGTAGAATTTTGTAGAATTTTTCTACAAATTAGCTAGCTCTGATACCATATAGAAATTTCACCTGTAGAACAAACCGATATATGCAATGTCCTAAAGCATAATACTTTTTCTACTTCTACAAAAAATTAAGCGGAAGCATAATCGAATTCATGAGCAACATCAAGTAGAAACATGCATAACTGATCAAGAGAAATCAATCACATATAACACATAATATATTACTAGGGAAAGCACCAGCATAAAACCCCAACACTCTATTATCAATCAAGTGGAAATCCTCTTCAACATACACAAAGAATCAACTCAATAGCTATCCTGCTCTCTCTGTAATTAGAAGATCCTCATGATCTTCAATCAGAAGATGAAAATCATGGACTACCTAGGCCTCAATATATAGGACACAAGTCCTCCAATCTCCTATAATAGATCCTTATCCATGCAAGGAATACTTACTAGAAATATCCAAGCATCTAATAGTACAATGTCCCAAATCTAATCTCAATTGGGTCTCTGACAGAACTAACATGCAACAGTTATCCATGAGTGAATTCTCAGTTATCTAAAATAAAAGTTATCACATGCATGCAAGCATTAACAAACTATATTTTATTATTTTAACAACTTGTTAAAATAATCTAACTAGACTTGACTAGTTAGAACAAATTCAAATGATTCTCTCATTATAGAACTCATCCTTAATTCCTCAATCAGTGGAGAAAATCAAGGACACATTCCCCAACGCATGGAGAAATATTTGCATGTTCCCACAAAGACTTCAAGTTTGCTTTTCCTTAACTAATTAACTCATGGAGAATTAATTAATTAATATTTCTAACTACTGCTAAGACCAAAATTAATTTTACTTCCTATAGATTGACTAGGGACTGCTATAAATAGGAAGGGACCCAGAAATGATATTTTTAGAACTTTCAATTTTTAGCAGTTTCACCTCTCACCCAATGTGGCCAATGACCTCACTGGCTAAACTGCTATTTTTAGACATGCTATTTTTAAACATGTTATTTTTAGCATGTCTATTTTTAGCACATTCTCAATTTAACATTTCCTGTTGCAAATTTTTCAATAGGGATCACTTTCTGTCAGTTTAACCACAAATTTTGAACCTGAGAGTGTTGAGACAATTGAACATGTGACCTTTCAATAACAAATGTGCTTTAACGACATGGACTCAAGCAACTGAGCTAATCCTCAGGGCTCTCTTATTGTTTCGGTTACTATCACAAATTTTGACTTTAGCCTCCCAACATGATATTTTGCAAATTGAGCATAACCTCATATATCTTCTCAAAGACAAGCCACCACCATTCTATCCACTTTGTCTTGCTATGTACAATGTAGTGTTTTTCACCAATTGGTTTATTAGTACAATTTTATTTTCATAATAATACTCTACTTTCAATATTGTATCTTGTGTTATCATTGAAATGTTGTGTTCTTTCATTCCATTCTCAATCCAACCTATATTAAGCATGCAATCACTATGCCTAAACAATGCATGATCAACTTTCATATTGGAGGCTATAATGATAATATTTTTATTCGATGTTTTCCTCACGAATCCATCTCATAATTTTGTTAGGAACACCTTAGCAATGTGATATAAGTGTTATCCGTGATGGTCAAAAATTACTTGCTAGTTTGAGAAGCATAGGAAGTTTAGTATGCATTCCATGGATGAGGAGAAAGGAACAAATATTAGAATAATGTTGTGTCCCATAATAGTGTTAGTGAAGGTTGTAGAGAAACCAAAGATTTGTTATGTTTTTATGAAGTTAGGGGACAACAAGGTTGCAAAAAAATAATGATTCCATGGTAAGTGAAGAATGAGTTGAGAAATGATGTTGGGAAATGAAGTACTAAGAGAATTAAGAGTGGGTCAAAGGAAAATTGTAGTAACATAAGTTGAAGTGGAAGAAAAAGGTATAATATGAAGAAATGCATGAAAATGGTATTATTTTTCACAAATCAACTAGGATATGATAGTGTGTTTAAGTTTCTTCCTAATTTTCCATTATGGCGATAAAGGGATTAGCATGGTAACATCTATACTTAGTGTAGACATAATTTTTTTTTTTTCTGGTATTATCACTAAGATTTACAATAACATATTATGATTTGATTGAGAGTTGCTAACATATAAATAATTATGATGAATAATACTAAAACAATATTTACCATGGATCGTAATTCATCCCCATTAATAATGGTCCCTAATACGTCTTAAGAATTCCCGAAAAAAATTAATTCCCATTATATTAAAGAGAAAATAAGAAAAATTTTGTCACACTTAAACTAAAGTGAAATAATACTTGTATTTTGAGAAAAAAGCACATACTCACAATAATCTTATAAAGTGCAGCTACTTTCTTCCTTGTGTGTCTAATTATCATTTCACTTCTCTAATATTTCATGTTAGTTATGTTAAGCTCCATTAAGTTCTTCCAACTATAACCTACAGTTATGGAACTGAACTGCAGTCTTTCCTTAATTTTTGGAAACCAACTGCAGTAGTTTCCTGAAATTAAGGAAATCAACTGCAGTTAATTAATTTTCTGGTTGGAGCTTCTGAAGTGGTCCATTACTCCATCTGGAGTTCTCTACCTTGATCTATGGAACAACTGACACATAGCCATTAGAAGATTGATGGAAGCTTGGTTATAAATTCATCTGATTTGTCCCCAAGCTAGCATCTCAATCCCCTTCAGTTATTTACACCATCTAGCTGAGAGAGCATAGCTTGGAAGTGCCTTCAGATTTTCTGTGATTTTTATTTTGCTTGAATTGAAGCCGGAGTGTTGTTGAAGTGAAGAAGCAAGTGGACTGTGCAGCTAGAGCGTCATCAATGGCTGGAGGTATTCCTGGACTTCGAAAGTTTAATTTTGAGATTCTTTAAAGAATTTAGAATCGTTGTTATAGATTTTTCTTACATTTGGTATCAGAGCCTAATGTTATCTCTGCCTTGGGACGCCTTTTGCTGTAAATTTTAACATTGATCTCATCGGTCCTCTGGAATAAAGCTTCAACCTGGAATGCAAATATTTTATGTTTGAGTTTAACTTCATATACCTGTAATAATTCGGCCTTTCACGGCTTTTTATTTCTTTATGGATATTTGGGTATGGCGGATGGATACACGAGAAAATGTCCGGTTTCTGTTGTATTTTCGGGCCATTTCTCGTAAGATTTCAGAGCTTTTATCCGTTAGTTTTATATTTTAACAGGATCTCATGTTAGGCTTCAGGGTTGGATAGAATAGGCTCTCTGTGCGCGCGGGTCATTTTTGTTTGTAAGCTATGATGGAAATATACTTAGATTGCAGTTGTGGGCGACTTCAGATAGAAATTACATTGTTTTATCCTTAATATTATTGGGTTCTGAATCATAAGAACGGTAAATAATTTGCTTTTCCCGCGCCGAGAAATTCGGGTGATTTAGTTTTACCCATCTCAGTAGTTTGTTGAGATTTACTCATATGGGTAACATCGTTTCTGGGTAATTATCCTGGGTCTAAATAATACAGGAATTTTTTTATTTTTTTTTGGATGCGTTTTTGGAGAATTAGAGGTTTTAAATGTCTAGATTATTTTGAAGAGTCTTTTGCTATAACATGCAAATTTTGTTTGACGGTTTCCTTTGCAGAAGGGCCGTCTAAATCAATATCTGATTTAGATTTTTGGTTGTCACTGTGTGAAATATTGGTCTCCCAGTGCGTTTCCATTGAAACACTTGCCTCGTTGTCAGGGTTCCTGATCTGGTTATATCTTTCGTAGAATTTTGCGATGTTAACATCTCGATTCTTTCTTTGGGTTGAAAGAAATTTTCTTCCCTTGATAGAGTGTATAAAAATCGATCATTACATTAATTCAGCCTTGCAAATGCTTAGAGCAAGAATATGAGATGTAAGCTGTAGCTCATAATAACTAGCCTGTGCATTGAATAACTATAGCATCTAGAATGCAGAAGATATAAAATTTTAGTTATTTTCTTTCGGAAAATCTTGTGCGGTCAATAATATTTGATTGGTTTTAAGATATTTTAAGTGATACAAATTATCTATGGGTTTCATTGTTCTTTTTTGACTTTACATCTGAGCTTGAGTGCTATTGTTTTCCACTCCTTAGAACATGGGAAAGTTGATCTAAAGCCAGAAAGAAAAGTGCGCGGAGTAACTTAATAAGCAATTTGAATCCTGGTGGGGGTTTTTTGTGTGCCTTGGCCCTACATTCACAGCATGAGCACGAGCGTGGGCATGCTGTTTGGGCCTTGGCCCTGCATTCACAAGCTCCAGGACAAGCATGAGCGTGTCACTGACTCACCAGCAGAGGCATATAGCAATTTCACATTAATTTTAGTTGAAAAAATGTCTTCCCAGGGAGTAGTTAAGATAATACAATTTAAAACATTTTTTAGACATCAACCCAATCAAGCATTATCACGCCATTGTTTGCTTTCTGATTATTACTCTGTGGGTGAACCTTGCCATCTCTGGTCAATTATCTGACTAGAAATTTTTTCTGGTCAATTTTCTTAGCAAATTCATTTTTTTTTTCCTGGGCATTTTTCTCGCTCAGGATTGGGCATTTCTCGTGCTCAATTTGCAGGGAAGATTGGGCAGTTTTGTTCCTCAAAATATTGAGGAGATTCATCATTTTTCATAAGTCAATTGTCTTTAATCTGGCATTTTCCATAGTCAGTTTTCTTTAATCGGCAAATCCTTATTGCGGGCTTTTTGTTACACGAGAATTTTAGTCACTGAATTCTTAGCTAGATTAAATTTTTGGCCTACATTTGCCCATACCTACTATATACACTATTTTCGGTTACAAGATTTGTATATTTGAGTTAACTTCTTGCTGGGGAATATGATGACTACATTGTTCTTTATTACAAAATTTAAACCATATACTCGTTGATCTTTCCCTTGAGTATGTTGATGTAGTATTTACAGGATTTCGAGTACGTGAATCTGTTAAATTGAAACTATATATGACCATAATGTAGTAAGAAAGGTTGTTTAATCATTGTGTACCTCTATGGTATTTTTCAGTGCCATATTTCCATGATTATCAAACTATTGATGCTAAATTGCATCCTACAGAATTGCAGTTGCGGTGACCAGCATACATTTATTGTCTATTCCTGACCCATCGAGTGTGTCCCTGTGTGAATGCATTTATTGCATTATGTATAGGCCCTAAAGCTCGGTATGAGGTTGCATTGTGCTGTTGCTGCTCATTAAAGAAAGAAACAACACTCGAAAGTCGATGTTGGACTGTGAGTAATGGAGGCCAAAGGAAGTTGGATCACTGCTGAGAAGTGGCTTACGCCCTTCCTTGGCATAAAGAACCAGTTCTGCTTTAATCACATCCTCCACTGTTATATCTTTGGAGAGTAATAAACGCAGAGGTCCAATGCTCTGCGCAACCGTGCCGCTAACCAGTAACTTATTAGCGCTTAATGCCTCCAGTGGAGTATTCATCTTCTTGTTTTTCATTAAAACAGGGCGATCGTCCCGATTAAGAAGCTCTGGATGTGTCTTTGGCCTTCTCTTGTCCCAACTATGTACCTGTCAATCAACCCAGAAAATTTGGAGTTTCATTGTTGTGTTTTAACAGCCATTAAAAGGGTTTGATATGGTAAAGATGATCACGGCGGGAGCCTACCGTATTGTTCCTGTCCGTTTATCTATGTCTCTGGAACCTTTCTATCTGCTTCATGAGAATCTGATATCAGATCCTCTACTTTAGACAAAGGTGCATCCATACGAGACCCTACTTCCCTGAATGAAATTTTTCCTATCATGAAATTGGGATTCTTTATGTTCTCAGATCCCGAGATACAGAAAAATTTTCCATCTTCGGATGAGAATTTTCAGGTGTTTGTTGTAAACACTGTTAAAGTCTTGCTGTTGTTCTCTGGAATTGGATTGATGCTAATTTATGGCCTGTAATTTTATGAAAACTGGTGGAAAAAGTCATTCCGTAGACGGACAAATATAAGTTAAAGCTTTCTTTCAAGTCGTCATCGAGTTCTTACGTGTTTAAGCTTTAGAATTGGTTTTAGAAGGTCTGCTTAGCATCCCAGCTAATGGAAAAACTAGTAGTTTATTCTCTTCGTGGGAGCAGTGTTGTTTTGCTTGCTATTGTGGCTTCCGCTGTACCAGGTTTTGCTGTTTTTATTTCCTTGGTGGGAAGTTCAGTTAGTACAACGCTTGCATTTGTTTTGCCCATGTTATTTCACATGAAAATTCTGAGTGGGTGTTTAAGTTTCCCTGCCAGAGCTGTGGACATCCTTTTTCTTTGCTCTGCAGTAGCCTTTGCTCTTTATGGAACCTTTACAGCAATCAATAATGTTTTTGGACAATCATCCGAGACACTTAACAATTTGTAATTATGTAACAAGGTGGGTTACACTCACAGAACTGATGATTATTATGTTTTAGTTGTAGAAAATATTCGGAGTTTTCCTATCATGGGTTATCTAATCTCTCTTTGCAAATGGGAAAACTAATGGCCAAGCTTACAATGGGATGGAAGACACAGGTTGATCTGATAGTAACCTACACTCCAGTAATAACATCTTCTCACAGTTTTAGTATCATGACTTAGGCCATCTTTGGTTTGCTGTTGTAATCCATGTGATGTGGATGATATTATCTTCACTACATGGTATATTCCTAAAATGATATTTCATTCTCCATTAATATTCTCTTTCCCTTTCCCTCTGGCAGACACATTATATACTAGTGGTTTTCTATGTGATGTGTCTGATATTATTATCTTACTGCAATGGCATATTCCTACATTCCTACAATGTGATTTAATTTCACATTTATATGGTCATGATCTATCAGTTTTTGTCATTGCATCCATTATGTAAGAACAATCCATCCAATCAGAGATGTATCACTACTTCTGGATTTAACTCTCAACTTCCTATTTGCATTATTTCATTATTATTTTGTTCCTTTTGGAACTTTAAGTCTCAAAGAAGCGAGTACTAAGAGAAGTTTGGGACTTTGCATATTTTAACCTTCCATTGTATGGTAAAATTATATTATGTCGGAGATTCATGCTCTTATAGGTCTATGGGCATGTTTTGTACAACTTTTCTACCTTTATATTTTTGTTCCCCTGCAATATTCTTGAAGCAAAGGTGATGATGGTTTGAGACATCATTAGGTGCTAATGGTAGGCCATGCACTGTATTCCGTAAATAATTGCATTTTTTATATTTTTCCCACCAGCTCCTGTGGGCTTGCCACTTGAGTCATCTATCAGGCTCAGAAATCATGTATTGCTCAAGTAAATAACTTATTCATACTGAAGGTGCAGGGATTTCTTGCTCTTCCAGCGAATTTGTTTTATCAAAGAGTACTAGAAGTAAAATCTGGAAATTCAGTTTCTTTGACTTTATTGAGATTCATGATATAAGGGCAAGACATATGGTGGGAATTGTAGAATTTTGAATGGAAATTACATTTGGTCTTTTTCAACATATTGCACTTGTATACTAGGTGTCAATACATTGTAATGGTTGCTGTCTTTACATCAGTAGCATGAAGCATCAAAAGAACAATTTGCTAATATATCACAGTAAATGTGCTGGAACCTCAGAAAGCTCTCAGCCTGTTGAGGAGAATTATAGCATCTGAGTTGAAAGATCTTAGACATGGTTGCCCCTTGTGGGTTGTTTCACAGCATCTTAGTTGAAGGATCGTTTCCCTGAGTTTTGAAACATATCAGCGCTCTCACATCGGCTCTTACTTGGTCTAATTAATTTTTTTATATATAATTTTGTTTGATTTATAAACTTCAGGATGAAGCCTGAAGTCAAGCCAGCTAGCCTTCGAACTGCATTTGCTATGCAAGTACAAAGTAGATCAATGCTGCTTCAGTCAATCTCCGGGTTTTGTTTATGAATTGAACAATCGATTTGCAGTCATTTACGGTAATGCTGACTGCAAATTGCCATTTATGTAAAGAATAATGTCTAGTGATCTATATAATTTTATTTAATTAGAGAATAGCCACAACATCTTTAATTAAATAAAATTATATATTTTGATTGGTTAGATCACATAAATATTATTTAGACATTAAATTTGTAATTAATTATGACTAAATATAATAAATTTTATCCCAACAGGAATTTTTATTATATTTATGTAATTAATTAGGATAAAATTTCATAACCTACCCACAGGAGTTATTGAATTAATAGTTTTATCATAAAGTTCAAAACAATGAATAATTGAATCTGCTTGAATTAAAAATTTAGCCCACAGGCAATTTTTATGTCATTAGGTTCAATTTTGAGCATGATTTACATTGGTAAAACATGAAATTTTATTAAGCCTCAATTTTAAGTTTCTTGAAAATGACTTGATCAGTGGGAGCGATCAAACCAGAAATATAGTTTTTGAGAATGATCATTCAGAATCTCACACTTCCACTATGGAAGCCGAGTTCGTCTCCTGTTTTGAGGCTATTGTACATGGTGTATGGCTTAAGAGTTTCATTTGTGGGCTTAGAATTATGGATTCTATCTCCAAGCCATTGAGAATATATTGTGATAATTCAACTACCATTTTTATGGCTAAAAACAACAAAAGTGGGAGTCGAAATAAACACATCGACATTAAGTATTTAGATATAAGGGAACATGTTCATTGAGCACGTCAGCACTGAGTTGATGACCGCTGATCCTTTGACTAAGGGCATGCCACCATTTAAATTCAAGGATCATGTAATGAATATGGGACTTGGTTCCATTATGTAGTTTCTCATTGTATGGGCAATGTTATGAAATTCTTAATTATTGTGATTTTTTTTCTTATATTTATGTGCACCTTCATTTAAGAAGGACCAAGAATAAACATAAGGTTTATTCATTAAGAAATTGTTGCCACATAAATTATAATAAGAATAAATACATAGTAATACATGGAATATAATACTCGTTATTAGAGGACTTATCGCCATGATTCATGTATCTATTACTTAATTCAGAATGTCAATGGTTTGTTGAGACATTAAGTTTGGAAGTATGGACCAAGTGGGAGAATGTTAAGCTCCATTAAGTTCTTCCAACTATAACCTACAATTATGTAACTGAACTGCAGTCTTTCCTTAATTTTTGGAAACCAACTGCAGTAGTTTCCTTAAATTAAGGAAATCAACTGCAGTTAATTAATTTTCTGGTTGGAGCTTCTGAAGTGGTCCATTACTCCATCTGGAGTTCTTTGCCTTGATCTGTGGAACACTTAACACATAGCCATTAGAAGCTTGATGGAATCTTGGCTATAAATTCATCTGATTGGTCCCCAAGCTAGCATCTCAATCCCCTTCAGTTGTTTACACCATCTAGTTGAGAGAGCATAGCTTGGAAGTGCCTTTAGATTTTCTGTGATTTTTATTTTGCTCGGATTGAAATTGGAGTGTTGTTGAAGTGAAGAATCAAGTGAACTGTGCAGCAAGAGAATCAATGGCTGGAGGTATTCCTGGACTTAAATATTTTGATTTTGAGATTCTTAAGAAAATTTAGAATCGCTGTAGATTTCTTACAAGCTGCATAAAGGTTTGTGATGTATGCTTCCCATTCAAAGGCCAAGTTCGCAGTGAATCCAATGTCTAGCCTTCAGCTAAGCCAAATGTGCAATTAATTGGTTATTCCTGACAACGATATGAACGACTTTGAAGATTCCCTTTTCATGAAGAAGGGTAATAAAGTAGGTTGTTTGATTTTGATTTTACTCTAAATGGATGGCTATGCCAAATAGAGCACATTTGACATACTTTAAAGGAACAAACTCTACAGCATATTAGATGAGAACAAAATCAAAATGCAGATGGTATGTCAAATAGGAGCTTGCTGGATGAATTGGACGGTATGCATATCTACATTGTGACAGATGGACACAGAATGGATGCTGGTTTGCTTTCTCTGCCTGGATAAATCATCTTCTTTAACAAGGAATCATGCATCTTTTATATGCTGTTTTTTATAATTTTTGTGATTTTCTGAATACTTACAGGATGATACATTGCTAGCTTTCATAATGCACATGTTATGTTTTTTTTTTCAAAGACACTAGAAATTGTTGCTTCTTTTTATTGATGTGGTGCTAATAATCCTGTACAAAGATGCTAAGCATGGGATACTGTATATTTTAAAATGACTCCATATGTCGTTTTTAATTTTTGCTAACGATGACTACTATAAATGTAATATGGTGATAACAAAACTGGGGCTGTTTAAAACTCCAATTTTTTTTTTAAATATATAGTGATCGATGCATCAGATTGAACATATGCACTATATTATCGCCCACTATGATAATACAACTAATTTTTTCTTACTGGAAAAATAAAAAAGAAAAAAGTAATAAGAGCAGCTGATAAGGTGTGATTAGCCTCTAGGCCTCCACCATGTTCCCATCCCGATGGCCCATCTCGTGTTTTCCACATCCAGCGTGTTTCCCAACATCTAGTGACTTCTCTGTTTCAAAGTTGGGAAAGGAGGCAACATGATTGACCTATTGAGGGTTTATTTTCTTGTCAAAATTGTATTTTATGTATTGTTTTGTTGGCATATTTTGTAGTCAAATTTTGGTAGAAATGTGTTGGGATCACTGAATTGTGAACTTATAATTTGGTGATTTAGATTTTTCAAATGGTTGAATCTATATGCAATGAAAATTACATATTAAACAATAAAAATTGTAATTTGACTAAAAATTGTTTCAATAAAATCTCTCAAATATATAACTAGCACAACCACATTAATAAATGTGATTGACTCTAATAGACAACATTTTTCACCTTTTATATAACTATAGATTTATGAAAACAAAATTAATAAACATATATCAACCACATTTATGCTAGTATCAATATTACTTAATTTTTTAATATCAATATCACATTTTTAATAATATTATTAACATTAATATTATTAATATAGTTTGAAAATATTTATTAAGATTAAAATATTGAAAGTATTTATTAATATTATAATCTAAAATTAATAATAAAATAATAATTTAATATAATTAAAATTCTATCATAAAAATATTAAAAATTTACTTTAAAACAATAATTTAATTTAAAACTTTAAGATTATTTAAAACACAAAATAAATAAATTTACCATAAACCCAATGTTCGAAATTTCCTCCATGTAAACTATACTGCAAGCGAAAATCCTAAATCCTAAATACTGCAAGCGAAATCCTAAAATCGTTTCACACGGTGGCAGGAAACCCTAAAATTCAGCACCGAACAAACAAACACATTTTCTATCCCACTCCACAACATTTATGGAAGAGATGCTCAGCCATGTAGGTTTAATAACTTAGTTCAAAATTTCTATTTAAATTTATCTTTTTATCCCACCATGACACATAACTTTAAAGACGTGTGGAAGAAAATGCGAGCGGGACAATGTTTTACAAGCCCAGCTATGCTTAATGTAAGCTTAATAAGCTACTTCTAAACTTATTTTCCAGATACGTGGCTATATAATTTTGGAAAATGATTTGAAAATTTAAGAGTGGAAGGTTGAAAAATTGTAAATGAGTGGAATTCTGAAACTGGAAAAGCAACTTTTGATTTTATCTGTGGGATGATGTCTATTACTAACCATATTCTTATATTATTGATCAGTTTTTATATTTTAAAGAATGACAACCAAATTTCAATAGAGACCATACTTATACCTATCAACTTAATAATTAAATAAACCATTGTTAATTTTTATATTAATTAATAAAAGATATCACAATTAAAATTATTTACACCCTTCAACCTTTCCTGACCATTCCAACTAAACTTATTTCCATCATTCACCCTTTGCTAACACATCCCAGATATACAGGCCTACCAACATACTTAAAGTTGCAATTTACAAATATCGCATATTTAATTAAAACCACAGATATATTTGTCACTGTGTGCAACAGGATGAATATTGGATTACTGGACTGTGGCATACGGCCGTATTCGACGTGTTGTTTGGCATAAAAACAAAACACGTTAGAATGACTTGTTTGACACGTCTTGGTATTGGAGGGTTTTACCTAAATTACTCAAGAAATGAACAATATAAAATTTTGTATAAATTTACCTCAATTTATAATTTGGTATATTAAATTTATAATGACAGGTTGAAAGTGATCCAGATTGTCGTGGGTATCTTGGCCGCATGAAATTTGATGGATTCAAACTCATAACTACATATTCAGGACGCTGTCAATTTAAAATAACTGCAATCTTGTTCAACCACGTTGCAGGCGTTGTGAAGTTTTGTTCAAAATAAAATACGGGAGAGAGAAATTGGATGGAGCAACACCAGTGCTAATATGGAAGTTACGTACTTGCTTAATTATTGTAATTTTTTCACAAATCTGCCTACCTCCTTCATACTAATCTTAAGATTATTTCTATGCATTCAGCCATGTCTTAAAATTATTTCTTAGTATTCAACCAAATTCCAATGGTACATCAAATAACCACTGCCCTACCTAATGGGATTTTTTTTCCTCCACGGCCGCACAGCCTACAGAAATACTGTTCGCAACCGCGTTCTGCATGCTGCTGTTCACGATATCGTCAACACTTTTAACTTTTAAACCTAAGTCGTGCTGAATACTTCAAAGTTTCCGGTCATGCGATTTATTAATGGAAGCCTCTCTGTAGAATGTGCAGGGATAGAATTTTCTTTCCGTTCTAGACGGAGGAGAATAGATTTAGGTGCCCTCAAGCCACTATAGATAAGCCTCTCCAAGTATCATGACAAGTCCCCTCCTCCGCTCACCCAACACAAAGATGATCAACTTCGATGGGAAGCATTACTGGCCTTTCATGGTTATATGTCTTCTTGTTATCTTTCCCGTTCATACACGCAGAGGCAGCAGCTTACGAGAAGAGTGGTGGCCTACTCACTACAACTTGACCACCAAATATACAAGCGAAAGCACGTTTGTGAGCAATGTGAATACAACTTTGAACTGTCTGCAACTCGATGTTAATCAGACATCTCAAGGCAGGTTTAACACGTGTTGATGGCGAAACTCATGACAAAATATATGTATTCCCTTCTCCAAAGCAGGGGAGACGCAACAGTGGATGAATGCTACAACTGTTCCGATGTTCTGCAATATTATGGGAATTACGTTGGTTGCAGTGTTTGGTCCAAGTTCTATTTCTTAAGTTATACTGGAAACTATAATTTCATTGGACATATGGATACATTTAGAGATAATTATTACGACAACGACGTCTCCGCCTACCCTGCTCTCTATACCGAGGCGGCTTGGCAGCTTTTGTTTGATTTGTCATCTGATATTACGTCTGGATCTGCAACGAATCGATATGCAGCCAGTTCAGTTGTAGGCTTCGGTCTGGCCCAGTGCTGGGTAGATATATCCCTTGCCGACTGCAAGACATGTATGTCAGCAAAAATAGAACAAATGATCAGAGATTATGATAGTGTGACACTTGGAGTTCGGTGTTTGGCCAGAAGCCGCATTATTCAATATGATGCAAAGATTTTCTTTAATCCTTAGCGTTCACCGGCAACACAAATCAATGTTCCGTCACCAGGAAGGTATTCAAGGAAAATAGGCATAACTTTTGGTGTTATTGGCAGCTTTATTTTCGTGTTAATCGTATTCCTGTTTGGAATGGAGTTGTCTATAATGTGATTTTTTGGAGATTGGCCGGAAGAAATGAGGTTAAATCTTGATTTTTAGCAGTTAAAATGGTTTTTTAACTTCATATTTGGATTCAGGGCCCTGAAAAACCCCTGGGAGCCATTGATTGTGCAGAAACTAGCTATCAAACTTGGGATTCCAATGAATTGCTGCCGGATTTTGACCGGAAAAATCCGCCAGAAAAGCTTTCAAAAAGTGGCGTTATAGACTACTGTGTTTGGAATTCGTAAAAAAGTGAAATCTACCTTATTCGGAAGGCGTGAGGGAGGTATTGCAGGCCTTCGTTTTGCTATTATTGTTTTCTTTATCTTAAGATACTAAAAGAGTCAGTTAAATCAAATCATTCTTTTCTTGGTCCTTTTTCCGATATATCCGTAGAATCTCATTTTTGCAGGATACTGTAAGGGGGACATCTCACAAATCAGAGGAAATCAGCAGCAGGCCATCCAGGGGCAGGTCCTAGCAAGGATTCCCAGCCTTTCCAGAGGCTTCACAGTGTTTGAAATAGAAACATTGGTAGCTCCAACAGAATTTTTTCATGATAATAACAAGCCTGGACAGAGAGGATTTGGTGTTGTAAACAAGGTAACATACATTACCTAAACGTCTATTCCATTTTCGAAGCTTTTAAAAGGTTTGAAATTATAGATTCTGGCAACAACGCTGTTGAAATATTATTTTCAATTGCAGGGCCAGTCCTTTGCCATACCTCTGTACTGATGAATCAACAACCATACTTCTGCATTGATGAATCTGCCATTAAACAGCCGCAGCTCCAGTCCTTTCCTGAACCAGCGATTACACAACAATTTATTATGGAATGGTGGTCACTCACGGAATGATGGTAATTTATTGCTGTGGTTGGTAAATGTATGTAGGATTTTAATTTTATCTTTTTTAATTCACAGGTGTAGTTTTGTTCTTATGGCACAAGAAAAATGTTAAGTTCAGTTTTTTGTCGAATCTGAAAATGCAATGTAAACACAGTAGTGTGTGTAAAAACAATTTTTTTTTTAACAGAGATAGAGTTCTCTTTGAAATGCACAGCAGTGCAAAAGTTTTTTTTTTATGTACGCAGCAGCGTGAATGTATGAATGAAATTTACACACAGCAGTGTAAAATGTTTCAAGGAAGAAACAGAGTGTTACAACAGCGTTCTGAACAGAAACAAAGTGTTACAGCAGCGTTCTGAACAGAAACAGAGTGTTACAACAGCGTTAATTCTGAGCAGAAACAGAGTGTTTTGTAGATGAATAGGAGTGCAGACGCAGCAATGCAAAGTGCAGACACAACAGTGAAAAATAGCGTGTTGATTTTTCAGAGGAGACAGAGTAATTTGTTTTCTGTAATGTACAACAGTGCAGACACAGTAATGTAATTTCTGTTTATAGCGTGAAGTTTTTTTTTTAAGTTTTTGAACTGGCTTTAAAGTAGTCTTGTAGAAATCCCTCTGTTAGAGGAAGTATTGTAAATGAATACAATTTCTCTTTTGTTGTGCACTGTTGAAATTCAGTTTAAAAAAAGAAAAAGAAAAATTTTGTTGTTGCAACACCAAACTACGTTGCTGCAACACCAAAACTGTGTTGCTGAAACACCGTTTCCAGCAAACAATTTTTAGTTTTCTGAGTTAAAAACAGAGTGTTAAAACACAGTGTTAAAACATAGCATTTCTTTTTACTGTCTGTTATGGAATTATCATAAATTCCCAACATGGTATCAGAGCTAGTCTAGGCTCTTTGAAGTGTCAAAGAAGATGAAGGAAGGGTTTATTGCGGTAGCAACTTCACCAACAAAGTGAAGACTCAGCCAAGAAAAAATCTAAGGTATTTCTCAAGATTTTTTTTTTTTGTTGTTGAAGACAGTCAATGTTTTTTTTTACAGTCAAGTATTGAAAGAATGGCCAGCACCAGCGTGGGTATGTTTAATACCCAGCTCCCACAGTTCAATGGGAAAAACTATGACTATTGGGCCATAACCATGAAGGCTATATTTTCCTCACAAGATTTATGGGAATTTGTTGAATATGGATTTGAAGAGCCAGCAAATGAAGAAGAGTTTAATGGATTAACTCAGGCAGAAAAAGAGCTGTTGAAGAGTAATAAGAAGAAGGATTCAAAAGCCCTTGTATTCTTATATCAAGCAGTGCATGAGAGTGTGTTTCTAAGGATAGCAGCAGCCAAGACATCCAGAGAAGCATGGCAAACTCTCAAGACAGCCTATCAAGGCATGGAGAGAGTGAAGACAACAAAACTATAATTGCTGAGGAAAGATTTTGAGAACCTGCGCATGAAGGAGTCAGACAATATTGACTCATTCTTCACACAAGCAATTGGTCTGGTCACACAGATAAGGTCTCATGGAGAAACTCTTGAAGAAAGGAGGATTGTGGAGAAACTATTGAGGGTCCTACCCTCAAAGTTTGATGTGATTGTCACCACCATAGAAGAGACAAAGGATATCTCAAACTTTTCAGTTGATGAACTCCATGCATCACTGATAACACATGAGCAGAGGTTGAGTAGAAATGAAAACTCATCTCTAGAGTAAGCCTTCAAGATCCAGATGTCCTTTGGAAGAGGAAGAGGTCAAGGCAGAGGAAATAAGAGAGGAAGAGGCAGAAGCCAAAACAGAGGTGGAAGGAACAACCCAGCAAATGCTCAAGGAAGAGGTAGCAATCCAAATCAGAACCAAGGCCAAGGCAACAACCAACAAAGAGAACTACATCATGCCCAAGGACAAAGGTATGAAAAATCCAATGTCCAATGTTATTACTGCAAAAAATATGGGCACTATGCCAGTGAATGTAGGAAGAAATAGCATGATATGGGTAATAGACCAAATGCCAATGTCACTAGAGAAAACATTAGTCAAAATAATGTGTTGTTAGCTTGTAGCATGGCTGAAACAAATAGTGAAGACATATGGTTTTTAGACTCAGGTTGCAGCAACCATATGACAGAAAACATAGCCCTGTTTTCTGCTTTAGATCAAAATGTGAAATCAGAAGTTACGCTTGGGACTGATAGCAAAATTTCTGTTATGGGAAAAGGAGAATTCAAAATATTTACAAAGAAGGGTGAAAAGAAAACCATAGCAGATGTCTACTATGTCCCTAGAATGAGATGTAACCTCTTGAGTATTGGACAACTTGTCCATAAGGGGTACAATGTTTTCTTTAAGAATGATGTATGCACCATCATGGATATAGCACCCAACAAAAGATGTATTGCTGAAGTGAAGATGACAAGGAACAGGATGTTTCCTCTCAGAATAAGGGCAGATTTGAAAAACAAAGAAGTAATTGCAGCAGTTACCCAAGAGGCTTTCCAAAGCGTGCCAAAGGATGAGAATTGGTTGTGGCACTTGAAATTTGGACATCTCAACTTTGGAGGTCTTAATTTGTTGAGCAGAAAAGGGATGGTAAGAGGATTACCATTGATAGAGAAACCGTACAACCTTTGTGAAGGTTGCATATTGGGGAAACAACATAGAGAAAGTTTTCCATCAGGGAAAAGCATAAGGGCAAAAGCACCTTTACAGATTGTCCACTCAGATGTATGTGGACCGATGCAAACTCCATCTTTAGTAGACAACCAATATTTTCTAACATTCATTGATGATTTCACTAGAAAAACTTGGGTATATTTCCTTAAAAACAAAAGTGAAGTGTTTGAAAAGTTTCGAAATTTCAAAGCACTTGTAGAGAACCAAAGCGGACTGCATATTAAAGTCTTGAGAACTGACAGAGGAGGTGAGTATATCTCCAAAGAATTCCTATGGCTTTGTAGAGAAAATGGAATTCATAAGCAATTTACAGCAAGGTACACCCCACAGCAAAATGGAGTTGCTGAAAGGAAAAATAGGACCATCATGGATATAGCGAGAAGCATGTTGAAGGCAAAGCATTTTCCAAATGAATATTGGGCTGAAGCTTTAATTTGTGTAGCATATATTCTGAATAGGTGTCCAACAAAAGCAGTCATGAATAGAGTGCCGGAAGAAGCATGGAGTGGGAGAAAATAAGGAGTCACCCACATGAAAGTTTTTGGATGTGTGGCTTATGCACACATTCCAGATCAACTAAGGAGGAAGTTGGACAAAAAAGGGGAGAAATGCATTTTCATTGGATACAGTGAGGAATCCAAAGCATACAGGTTGTATATCCCATCTACCAAGAATTTTTTTGTAAGCAGAGATGTTCAATTTATTGAGGAGGAAGCTTGGGATGGAAGCATAGAGAAAACAGTAAATGTTAAGAACTATTTGTCTCATGATGAAGATGATGAAGAGATGGCTGAAATACATCCCCAAACACCAGCGCCAACACAAGGACAGAAAGGAACACCCTTGAGGAGAAATGAAAGTGCTTCTCCAAGCACACCACAAAGTGGAAGTTCAAGTGCATCTTCAAGCACTTGCACACCGAATGAAAGAGGTAAGAAATTTAGAAATTTAAGTGACATTTATGATGAACGAATGAATTCCTTATTTGCCTTGTATTGTCATGTTGATGATCCTATTCATT
>APFE031728825.1:0-20381 GCA_000404065.3 Pinus taeda | reverse complement strand
GGAGTTAAATGGGTCTACAAGACCAAGAGCAATGCTGAAGGAAAAATAGAAAGACACAAGGCAAGGCTAGTTGTCAAAGGATACAAACAACAGTATGGGAGAGATTATGAGGAGACTTTCGCACCAGTTGCTAGAATGGAAACCGTGAGAGCAGTGCTCTCCATAGCAGCACAAAACAAGTGGAAAGTTTACCAAATGGACGTGAAGTCAGCATTCCTAAATGGAGTGTTAACGGAAGAGGTTTACATTGAACAACCTCTAGGCTATGTGAAGAAAGACCAAGAGCACAAAGTGTGCAGATTGAAGAAAGCTCTTTATGGGCTGAAGCAAGCACCAAGAGCATGGTACAGTAGGATAGATTCCTATCTACTGGAAAATGAATTTGACAAATGTGAGGGAGAACCCACCGTCTACATCAAAGAAAAGGATGGTAAGATTTTAATTGTAGTGTTGTATGTTGATGATGTGATTTTTACAGGTAATGATGACTACCTCATTGAAAATTTTAAATCAGTCATGAAAAAAGAATTTTAGATGACTGACATGGGTTTGCTGAGATACTTCTTAGGAATAAAAGTAGATCAAAATGAAAATGGAATTTTTATCTCTCAAGTAAGATATGTAAATGAAGTGTTGGAAAGATTCCACATGCAAGAGTGCAAGGTAGCAATCACTCCCACAGTAATGGGATTAAAACTCAGCAAAGAGGACAGTAGCAAGGATTTTGATCCTAGTCTGTACAAGAGCATAGTTGGAAACCTCATGTATTTCACTGCAACTAAGCCAGATATAATGTATGTTGTTAGTCTAATTTCCAGATTCATGGAGAGACCAAAAGAAGCACATTGGCAGGCAGCAAAAAGGATTCTGAGGTATATTAAAGGTACTAAAAGGTTTGAGATTTTATATACTGTCTCAGAATGTTCAGAGTTAGTTGGATACACTAACAGTGATTGGGCTAGAAGTGTAGATGACCGGAAAAGCACATCCGGTTATGCTTTTCACATGAGTTCAAGAGCCATTTCATGGGCTTCCAAGAAACAACCAATTGTGGCGTTGTCCATAGCAGAAGCAGAGTACGTGGCAGCTACAACAGCAACATGTCAAGCAGTTTGGATGAGAAGGATATTAAGGAGCTTAGGCCAAGAGCAGGCAAAATGAACTGTGATTTATTGTAACAACAGTTCTGCGATTGCATTATCCAAAAATTTTGTGTTTCATAAGAGAACGAAACACATTGACACAATGTTTCATTATATCAGAGAGTTTGTAAATAATGGAGAAATTGTCTTAGTACATTGCAAAACTCAGGAGCAGGTTGCATACATTCTAACCAAGCCTTTGGGACAGAAAAGTTTTGAGTTTTTGAGGAAATGTTTGGGTATGACTGATAACTCAGCAGTTGAAACTAAAGGGGAGTGTTGAAATATTATTTTCAACTGCAGGGCCAGTCCTTTGCCATACCCCTGTATTGATGAATCAACAACCATACCTCTGCATTGATGAATCTGCCATTAAATAGCCGCAGCTCCAGCCCTTTCCTGAATCAGCGATTACACAACAATTTATTACGGAATGGTGGTCACTCATGGAATGATGGTAATTTATTGCTGTGGTTGGTAAATGTAGGTAGGATTTTAATTTTATCTTTTTTAATTCACAGGTGTAGTTTTGTTCTTACGGCACAAGAAAAATGTTAAGTTCAGTTTTTTGTCGAATCTAAAAATGCAATGTAAACACAGCAGTGTGTGTAAATTTCTTTTTTTTTTTTGAATAGAGATAGAGTTCTCTTTGAAATGCACAGCAGTGCAAAAGTTTTTTTTTGATGTACGCAGCAGCGTGAATGTATGAATGAAATTTACACACAGCAGTGTAAAATGTTTCAAGGAAGAAACAGAGTGTTACAGTAGCGTTCTGAACATAAACAGAGTGTTACAACAACGTTAATTCTGAGCAGAAATAGAGTGTTTTGTAGATGCACAGGAGTGCAGACACAACAGTGCAAAGTGCAGACACAGCAGTGAAAAGTAGCGTGTTGATTTTTCAGAGGAGACAGAGTAATTTGTTTTCTGTAATGTACAGCAGTGCAGACACAGTAATGTAATTTCTGTTTATAGCGTGAAGTTTTTTTTTTAAGTTTTTGAACTGTCTTTAAAGTAGTCTTGTAGAAATCCCTCTGTTAGAGGAAGTATTATAAATGAATACAATTTCCCTTTTGTTGTGCACTGTTGAAATTCAGTTAAAAAAAATAAAAATAAAATTGTGTTGCTGCAACACCAAACTACCTTGCTGCAACACCAAAATTGTGTTGCTGAAACACCATTTCCAGCAAACGATTTTAAGTTTTCTGAGTTAAAAACAGTGTTAAAAGAGAGCATTTTTTTTACTGTTTGTTATGGAATTATCATAAATTCCCAACAAGCACAAGCGTAGATGGATAATTAATAATACTTCTTCAGAAAACCTCCATAACCATTTTCTCTCAACCTCTTAGGGCACTACTCCAAAGGGTAAAGACATAACATTGAAGACGTTGTTAGTACGTTAAGATGGTGGCAAAAATGCAACATCAAAATTAGGTAAGGTTACTTGGCTGTTGGGAAGAGGGATCAGACAGGTTGCTGGTTTATGAATACTTACCTAATAACTGCCTCTAATAAAATTATATTCGGTACGTCTCTTTCATTTTAGTGAAGAAAAAGTGAAGCATTGATGTAGCCTGTAGGTAATGGAATTGATCCCAAATATTAGACATATTTGAAGTAGGTTGTGATAAAAAAAAAAAATCTGCATGATGGCCAAAGGTCCAAATAAACATAGGCAACTTGATGGGCAGAAGCTGTTAGAAAAATTGAAGAAAAAATTTACGCGGAGAGGCAGAGTAAAATATTTCTCGAACCTACTTTCGTGCAGCGCTTTTTGCGGAGGTGCGGAGGTAATTTCATGGAGTTGCAGAGATGCCTTGGGAAAGCTATTACATAGAATTTAAAATCACAGTATTGACTCACGACAAAAAGACACAATAAAATAGAAAGTTTGGAGCAATAATAAAACTTAGGATTAATTTCTAATACATGAGAAATACTTTCATATGAATTAATATGATGTTTTTGAGTGTGATCAAATTCCCTCTAACTCTCTAACTTATTAAAATGAATTTTACATTCATATTTAAATCAACATACAATTTTACATTTAATAGATGACAGAGCAAAATAATTAATATGGTGTTGTTTTTGAGTGTGATCAAAATGGCGAGGTGTTTGTGGAGTGTGAGCAATAGTCATGGAATGAATGTTTCACCATATCTATTTACCAAAATACATTAAATTCCTTTGCTGAGTTTCAGAGTGGTTTGTGTTTTTCTTCAGTCCTTCCATCTTCAAACAGGGACGCAACCTAAAAAAATACGTCTGACAAGTATGGCTGCGGTCAAGCTGTTTATTGCAGTGGTTGGGATTATTATTTCCAACAATCCCCTTAATCACAATTTCCGCCATTGACAATTCACAAACAGTTTCTGAGATAAACAAGACTTTCACATGCCAATGGCTTTGTGAAAATGTCAGCAAATTGTTCCTATGACCTACAGTGCTGCAACACAATTTTATCATTGTTAATAAACTCTCTAATACAATGATATTTAGCATCAATATGCTTGGTCCTCTTGTGGAAGACATAATTCTTTGACAATGCAATTGTTGAGATGTTGTCGCAAAAAATAGTTGTCGCTCCCTCTTAGTCATGACGAAGATCCCTCAACATCCTTTTCATCCAAACTGCTTGACACACTGCTGCTGTTGCTGCGACATATCCAACGTCTGCTATTGACAGTGAAACTATTGGCTTCTTCTTGGAGGCCCATGAAATGACTCCAGAACCCAAATTAAAAACATATCCTGACATGCTTTTTTTGTCATCGACATTGCCTACCCAATCATTGTCATTGTAACCAACCAGCCTGAAATCACTTGTTGGTGTGTACAAAATGCCATACTGTTTTGTCCCATTGACATACCTTACAATACTTTTTGCTGCTTGCCAATGTGTCTCCTTGGGTGTCTCCATGAACCTTGACACCAAACTTACTGCACACATTATATCCGGCCTAGTGGCGGTTAAATACATCAAGCTGCCTATCATGTTTTTGTATAATGTCAAATTGACATTGTTGCTGCAATCTTCTTTGCTCAACTTCAACCCTATGACAGTTGGAGTTGGTGCGGACCTGCTGTTTTGCATTTTAAACCTCTCCAAAATTTCTGCCACATATTTGTTTTGAGAAATAAAAATGCCATTTTCTGTTTGCTTCACTTGTATGCCCAAAAAATATCTCAACAATCCCAACTCAATTATTTCAAATTCACATTTCATTACTTGTTTGAAATCAACAATAAGGAAATCATCACTGCCTGTAAAAAATAAATCATCTACATATAAGACGAAAATGAGAATCTTACCTTCGCTCTCTTTGATGTAGAGAGTAGGCTCACCATCACATTTGTCGAACCATTGTCCAACAAGTAGGCATCTATCCTGTTGTACCATATGCGCGATGCTTGCTTCAATCCATAAAGAGATTTCCTCAACCAATACACTTTGTCTTCTTGGCCTTCAATTTCATAACCAGATGGTTGCACGACATATACTTCCTCTTTCAGCACTCCATTCAAGAATGTTGATTTTACATCCATTCGGTACACTCTCCATTTTTGCTGCGCGGCAATCGCCTCAACCAAGTGCATTATCTCCATCCGCGCGACTGGCATGAACGTCTCTGCATAATCTCTTCCATGATGTTACTTCTATCCTTTGACAACTAGCCTTACTTTGTGCCTTTCAATCGTTCAGTCAATGTTGCTTTTGGTCTTATAGATCCACTTCACTCCAATGACATGTTTTCCTTTCGAAGGTTCACTAACTCCCATGTGTCATTTCTTTCTATTGCTTATATTTCTTCCTCCATTGCCGCAACCCATTTTTATTCTTTGATTGCATCCTCAAAATGGATTGGGTCATCTACATGAAAAAAAATGCAAATAAGGAATTCAGACCTACGCTACTATCAACTTCATCTTGCTCATAAATTTCATTTAAATTTCTAAATTTTTCCCTTCTTGTGCTTGCTGCAGATGGGCTTGACATGTCATTTGGTGTCACGCTTCGCGGTGTGCTTGGAGAAGCACTTTCTTGGCTGTGCAAAACTGTCCTATTATTTGTTGATGGCGTTACTTGCTGCCTAGTTTGTTGTGCTTAAATAGGAATAGAGGGAATCACTGTTAAGGAATTACTTGTTGCTGTTAATTTCTCTTTGTCCTCATCTGGTATACATGCTTTCACATTGACTGTCTTCTCTAAACTTCCATCCCATGCTTCCTCTTCTATGAACTGCACATCTCTGTTAATTATGACCTTGTTAGTTAATGGATTGTAGAGTTTGTATGCTTTGGATTCATCAATGTATCCAACAAATATACATTTCTCCCCCTTGTTGTCCAACTTCTTCCTGAACTCATCTGAGACGTGCATAAGCCACACAACCAAAAACTCTCATGTGAGTGACACTATGCTTTTTTCCACTCCATGGCTCTTCAGGAACTATGTTCTAGACGTTTTTGGTTGGACATCTATTCAAGATATATGTTGCATAAGTGACAACTTCAGCGTAATAATCATTTGGCAAATGATTTTCCTTCAACATACTCCTTGTCATTTCCATAATGGTCCTATTCTTTCTTTTTGCCACACTATTTTGCTACAGTGTATATCTTGTTGTAAATTGCTTGTGAATTACATGCTCCTTGCAAAATCGAAGGAAGTCATTTGAGATGTATTCTCCACTTCTGTCAGTCCTGAGGACTTTGATGTAGTGTCCACTTTGCTTCTCAACAAGATCCTTGTATTCGCGAAAGCGCTCAAACACTTCACTTTTCTGTTTTAGGAGAAAGACCCATGTCTTCCTTGTGTAGTCATCTATGAAGGTCAATACATAGTGGCTGCCACCAATTGATGGTGTCTGCATTGGTCCACATAAGTCTTAGTGGAAAATATCCAAAGGTGCCTTTGCCCTTACTGACTTTCTTGTTGGAAATGTCTCTCTATGTTGCTTGCCAAAGATACATCATTCACATATGCTGTCTGGTTTTTCTACGAGTGGTGAACCCTTCACCATGCCTTTCCTATGCAGCGAATTCAAACCCCCAAAGTTGAGGTGTCCAAATCTCAAATGCCATAATCATTTTTCATCTTTTATCTTTGCTTGAAAATTTACTTGTATGACATCTGCCTCTTTTCGTGCAACTTCTTGTGTGTTCATTGAGATTTGTGCCTGTGCACCTTCTTTCTGCAAATTTGATATTATTTTTAAGGGAAACATTCTTATGTTTGTCATTTGAACCTTTGCAATCAATTGTCTGCTTGGAGGCCTATCCAAAATTGTGCATACATCATTCTTAAAGAAGACATTGTAGCCCTTTTGCATGAGTTGTCCAACACTCATGAGGTTATGCTTCAGACTGGGAACAAAGTAAACATCTTAGATGTATTTCTTCTCCCCCTTCTTTGTTAGGATATTCTCTTCATTTCCCATGACAGAGGCTTTGTTATTAGCCCCTAATTTCACTTCAGATTTGACACTTTCATCTAGATTGGAAAACATTTCTATGTTTCTTGACATGTGGTTGCTACACCCTGAATCTAGATACAATATATCACTTTGTTTTTCTTGTGCTACATTACAAGCTAAAAACATGCTATCATGGTTCTGATTTTCTCTTGTGAAATTTACACTTGGTTTGTTATTAATGTCATATTGCTTCTTTCTACATTCATTTGCATAATGACCATACTTGTTACAGTAATGACATTGAACTTCAGATTTATCATACTTGTGACCTTGTGCTTGGTTTTGGCTTGGGCCTTGACTTGGATTTTGATTGCTGCCTCTTCCACTTGAGCTTGAAGAGCTGCTTCTTCCACCTCTCTCTGGGATTCTTCCTCTTCCTCTAGCATATGATCTTCCTCTGCCTCGACCTTGACCAAATGATACTTGTCTTGAAAGCATGCTCCAATGAGGAGTTTGTTTCTCTATTCAGTCTATATTCATGAAAAATCAATGAATGTGAAATGTGAGAGATCCTTTGTCTCTTCTATGGCCACAATAATGGCATCAAACTTTGCTAGCAAATTTATCCAAACTTTCTCAACTATTCTTTTTTCCTCAAGTGTCTCACCATGAGACTTGATTTGAGTAACCAACCCACCTACATGTGTAAAAAACGAGTCTATATTTTTAGACTCTTTCATACAAAGTGTTTCAAAATATCTCCTCAACATTTGTAGCTTTGTTGTCTTGACTTTTGCCATGCCTTGGTAGGCTATCTAGAGGGTGTCCCATGCTTGCTTGGACTTCGTTGCTGCTGCAACCCTTGGGAAAATACTTTCATGAATTTCTTGAAAAATATTCTTCTTGTTGTCCCTTAACAAATCTCTTTCCTTTTGAGATAAGGCATTGTATGCCGCTGCATCCCTTGGCTTTTGAAAACCATTCTCCACCAAATCTCAAATGTCTTGAGAAGAAAACAAGGCCTTCATTGTAATATCCCAATAATCATAAGTGTTGCCATTAAACTGAGGTATTTGAGGATTAGTCAAGCTTATTCTTGATGTGGATTAGTCAAGCTTATGCTTGATGTTGCCATTTTTTAGCGTAAAAAAAAACTTTCTACTGCAGGTGAATATGCTAAAAACAATTTGCCCTCAAAACAATTCTTACTCCTAGCAAAAACACTTGTTTTTACACTAACAATATTTAACCTGCTTTGATACCATGTTAGAAAAATTGAAAAAAAAATTTAGGCGGAGAGAAGAGAAAAATATTTTTTGAAGCTACTTTCAAGCAGCTCTTTTCGCCGAGGTGCCGAGGTAATTTCGGGAAGTGCAAAGGTGCCTTCGGGAAGCTATTACATAGAATTAAAAATCACAATATTCACTTACGGCAAAAAGACACAATAAAATAGAGTAAGTTTGGAGCATTAAGTTTTTTGAAGCTACTTTCAAGCAGCTCTTTTCGCCGAGGTGCCGAGGTAATTTCAGGAAGTGCAAAGGTGCCTTCGGGAAGCTATTACATAGAATTAAAAATCACAATATTCACTTACGGCAAAAAGACACAATAAAATAGAGTAAGTTTGGAGCATCAATAAAACTTAAAGACGTAA
Source organism: Pinus taeda (assembly GCA_000404065.3). Classification (NCBI taxonomy): domain Eukaryota; kingdom Viridiplantae; phylum Streptophyta; class Pinopsida; order Pinales; family Pinaceae; genus Pinus; species Pinus taeda. The sequence continues at coordinate 12,165 of APFE031728825.1, read as the reverse complement.
GCTTTTTTTCTCTCCAACTCTTTTACTCTTTAACCTATCAAAATGAATTTTACATTCATATTTAAATCAACATACAATTTTACATTAATGCAAAATAATTAATATAATATTGTTATTGAGTGTGATCAGAATCAAGCAAGTGTTTGTGGAGTGTGAACAATACTTGCGGAATGAGTGCTTGCCCATGTCTATTTACCAAAATACATTAAATGCCTTTGCTGAGTTTCTAATAATTCCCTTCTAACTTCAATCCTTCCATCTTCAAAGCAACGTACAAAAATACCTTGACAAGTATGATTGTTGTGATGTTGTTTATTGCGGTGGTTGGGATTATTAGTTCCAACATAAACATCACAACATCATAATTGGAATAACTCAATAACTCAAGGGCTTTTCTACTTGCACGAGGATTCTCGTCTCCGGATTATCCATCGGGATATTAAAGCAAGCAACATTTTGTTGGACAGAGACTTGAATCCCAAGATAGGAGACTTCAGTTTGGCAAGACTCTTTGAAGAAGATGAAACTTTTGTTGGAACAGGAGTTTACCGGGCAAACTGAATTCTCGAACGATGCGGTTACATAAATTACTTCTTAGGATTATAATTTTGGTGTTAGAAAGGTGTAGTCTTTATACCAACAAAAATGATAGATTCATAGGCATTTTAAATAAAAATTGATTAAAACAGATATACCAAAATTTAGGGAAACAATTTGAGAACCTTTGATAACCCTAAATTGTGCATTCTATACATATAGAAGCTGCAACTACCCTAAACTCCTACAGAACAGACAAGGTTGACCCAAAAACATATACTCCAATCAGGACAAAAACGCAGAAGAGTTAGGATACGCGCATTTACGGTGAACGATTGATATTAATGCCTTTGCACTACTCATCTTTCGTGAGATTAAGGACGCTAATTTTTTAAAAATATTGTCAAACATATTTAAAAAGTGAAGTTGTAATTTGCAGTACATATGGCACCAGAGTATGTTATGCATGGGCAACTGTCTGGTAAAGCTGATGTCTATAGTTTTGGGATTTTTCTGCTGGAAGTTATAAGTGGAAAAAGGAACCTAGATTTTAGTTTATCGCCTGAAATGCGGATCCTTTTAGAATGGGTAAGATACTCCATTCTGTTTCCAATTGTCAGCATTCACAATATCCGGAGCATGTTATTTAGTCGCTCCATGGATCATTTGGCGAAGTCATATGAGATTAGGGATCCTCCTGCTGACCTGTTTTGACATGAGAATAGTCATGTCCCAGCATGTGCATAATCTGTATCCATTATATTTCTGCAAATCCTCACAAACTAACGGTCAATCCTGCTGATCATGTATATATTTTCTCAATTTCACGATATGTCATGATTATGCAGGTATAGGGATTATATACACGAGAAGATAGTGAGCCCATGGTTGATCCATTAATAAATGAATCCTGCGGCGATCAGACGGAAGTCTTGAGTTGCCTCCATGTTGCACTGTTGTGTACACAAGCGACCCCATTACTTAGCCCATCAATGTCTACAGTCAACTTGATGCTTTCAACTCGGGCTATGATGTTACCAAACCCCACGAAACCAGCTTTTGTGAGTTTTGTAGCTGTCTCCGACAATCCCGGCTCTTCACATTTGGGGTGGTCGCGACTAGCATACATATGCAAACACTGTATCACCGGACATTCCTTTAGTGCCTCCCTCCAACGCCAACGTTTCAATTTCGGAGTTGGAAGCCAGGTAAAGATTGATTTGTGAACCAGAACCAAATTTATTCATGGTTCTTGTCCATACTAGTTTCATACGGTGCACATAGGAAATTTATTTATTTGCAACCATTACTTTGGAGAGCTGTAAATCGAGGTCATAATATGTTTACGGAGGCCATGGCCAAAATAATTGGCTGGAATTGGTTATTTATTATTAATTTTAAATGAATGTTTGAAATGGATTTAGCACAATGAGAAAATTTCTGTGGTACTTAAAATTATGAAGCCAGAATTCCCCTTATATCCAAAATCATAAGCAAAATTCCTCTTGCACCCAAAATCCCAAAGTTTCAACCTCCTGATTTTATCAAGAATTTATTTTGTTTTACCGATTCTTAAACTAAACTTAATTTATAAATGTGGATACCAATTATTTTCATAACTATTTATAATTATAATATTTTATAATTTACATATTAATTTTATATTAAAAATCAAATGAATTACATATTTTCTTTTGGGTATTCTAGTTAGAAAGTAATTGTTTTTATTTTTTAGGTTAATTATTTTTTTTTAACATTAATGAGATTATTAATGTTTTATAATATTTTTAACTAGCATTTGTATTTGATGTTCCAAAGGAAACACCGTAAGGCATAAAGTGTGTAACGCATAAAATGTGGAAGAATAACGACATGTGAATGGACATTGTTGAAAGTAAGGGTGGATGATAATGATTTACAATTGAAATTGTTAGTTATGTGTATTAATAAGGATATTTTGTAAATAATAGTAGTGTGTAGAAAAATAACGACATGTGAATGGACATTGCTGAAAGCAGGGGTGGATGATAATGAGTTACTGTTGAAAGTATTAGTTGTGTATTTTGAATATGGATATTTTGTAAATAAATAATAGTGTGTGGAACAATAGGAACATGTGAACGGACATTGTTGAAAGCTAGGGTGGATGATAACCAAGGCCGAAATGTAAGTGATAAGTATCTGAAAATGATGACCAAGAATATGCCTTAGAGGGAGGGAAGAACTCGCTTCAAGATAAGCACATTCTACCTCAACCCAAAAATTCAGATTGACCTAAAAAAGACCGAAATATGCCACAATAGAGGTATATAGAAATAACGAATAAAGATCATAAGAAGCAAAATATGTAGCCTTAGATAAACCCACAATAACCTCATATCAACATCAACAATTTGCAAGGAAACTTGGCCTCGTCTATAGATGAACCAAAAAATAGCGTTGTGTGAATGGATGCCTCAAATTTCCATAGAAATCTTTGTGAAGAAGGATGAATTCGGACCTTAGGTTGTATTCTTTGAAGGCCAAACCCTTGAAAGGAAGCAGGCCAAATATGACCTCTAGGACCTGTGCATGCAGCCTCAGAAAGGGGCCATAGAAGTCTATTAAAAGAGAGCGAAATAAGGGACAAAAGCCCACTCAGTTGATTCCAAAATCCCAACAAAATAACATAACCAAAAACATAAAAAATAAACCCAATCAACTCCAAAAATGTGACCTATTACTACATGTGTGCGTGATTACTAAAGGTCGCAGAAATTAGAGAAGAAAATCATAAATGATGGCATGTTTAATTCATGAATTTATGGAAGATCCATGCCCATATTTATAGTGATGAAGGCAAGAGGCTTCTTACGGAGCTTACTTATTCAAAGAGGGGGGAATCCAACACTCCAAAAATTTGAAATTTGAAATTTAAAAACATTATATTAATTATCCAATATAGCAAAACTAAATAGAATCCCAAAATTAATAAAAGACCCTCATGGGAATTCTTTTTAAAGGCTAAAGAGATGCTCATTAGGATTAGATGTATATGATCAGACCATATGAATGCTATTTTATGACATCTGGTGGCTCTGCAACAATTAACACGTTCTCTTGATGTATATGATCAGATCATTTGAATCCTATTGAATGAAATTTGGTGGTGTTGAGTCATGGAAAAGGTATGCATATGTTATTTATTTCATCATCCTTTTCCTTTAGTTATATCCCTTTCATATCCTAAAATGTTAATATATCAAAGGATTATGGTAAAAATGAGGAAATCATCCATAATTACACTTTAGCTTATCGTATCCTTCTTTATGCAGGAAAAAGACGAAAATGGACAACTATTGTTCCCAACCAAGGAACAACGAGGAAGTAGCAAGATAAGGAAGGGAACAATGGTTACAAATACGTCCAAAAGAAAATCAAACAGGATCAACGCAAGGAGGGAAAATGTTTGAGCTTAGAAATTGTGCTAATCCCTCAGGATCAAGAGATCCTGAGGGATTGCTTTTACTAGTTATATTTTTACCTCTTTCCCATTATAAAAAGGGAACAATTGTAAACAGAATGGGGGGAATTATTATTGGAGAAATTGTAATGTTTATCACTGACTCTCATTGTTGAGGAGAGCATCAACTTGCTATAATGTTTATGCAATGATTAATATATAAAACGGTTGTTGTTTCTTCGCATATCCTGAAGCAACTGGTGGTGTTTACTGGAGGCTAAGGGCCCGACCCTGGTGGATTCACTTGTTGTTCCTGTATCATGCTTTTATGATTCCTGCAGTGTGATGGTTTGATTGAATTTCTACTTTCTGCAATTATATCACTTTGTTATTTCCTGTTTTCCAATTATATTTGTTGTTCCCGTTTTCATGTATTGTACAGTACCATCGTTGATACAGTTTACTGTTGTTTTGGATCTAGTTATTTAGTTAAGCATTTTGTTTCGAGATCATATACTGTAAAGAGCATTGACTACTGATGTCGAAACTCTCAGATTGAGATCATCTACCGCTTATATTAAGAATTGTGTTTGATTGAATGAATGAGTTAAAAGAGGAATGAGTTATTGTTACTGTATTCTCTACTGATGATTATTGTTTCTTTGATGAATGTCTGATTTAGTTTCATTAGAGGATTGAGTTTTTCTTTTAATTGCTATTAGAATTTACTTGCTGCATCTATTTACTTTTGTATTTGAAAGGACTGTACTGCAACTTAGAAGCACTACTCTCTGAGTTAAATAGCAGCCACATACTGTGTACACTCTTGAAATAGAAAGAATTACCTGGATTGATAATTAATGTGAAGATAATTAGGAGTTAAAAAGGCACCTTTTATCACTCAACATTTTGGCGCCGTTGCCGGGGAGAGTGTAGCCACTTTAGAAGAGTAGTGTACATCTGATGATTGTTGTTGAAGAAGAATTAGTTTTTGAAAACAGAAGGTAAGAACCTACGTAACGAGCAAGTAAAAGGCTTGCTCTCCTGCCCGCTTTTTAGCACAATTACAGAAATCTGAAATAGGTATTTGTTGCTTGTCTATTGGGAAAGAATTTGGTATTGAAAATGAAAGGTAAGAACCTGCGTATGGAGCACGTAAAATGCCTGCTCCCCCGCCCGCTTTCCAACAAAATTATTAGGAACTTAGGGTAGAGGTAAATATTTGAATTGTGTGTATGACTAAGAAGAAAAAAGCTGAAAATAATCCAACTCCACTACCCAAACCCAACAAAGCTAAGGGACCGGTGACCCTTGGGCGATCAACTTTCATAGATGACATCATAAAGAAAGCCGAATCTGAACCATCGGTAGGTCCTAGAAAAGTTGCTTCCAGACAACCTACTGGCTCCCTTTGGGCCACAGGCTCACCATCTGTAGCCTTCACTGAGGTCCATAACAAAACAGAAGAGACTGAGCAAAGTTTTCAAGAAATTGAAAATTCTCGCCAAATTTCTTTACAAGAAGGGAATTCTAGTAATCTTCGTCAAGGAGGAGGAGAAACAGGGGAAACAGAGGAGCCAAGATCCCCTCAGGTAATAATTCAACCAGGAACACTTAGCACCCCAGATAAAGGGAGTGTCGTTAAGTTCATTCAAGAAGGAGCAGGGGAAACAGAGGAGCCAAGATCCCCTCAGGTAGTAGTTCAGCAAGGAATGCTCATTATCCCAGACCAGGGAAGCATTGTTAAGCTCATTCCCACCCCTTCTAGTCATACTAGGAATAACGCTCTAGAGATCCCAGAAGGGTATTGGCACATATTTGATCAAATGGCCAACAACCCACAAACACCTCAAACCTCCACCCTGCGGTATCCCATCATTGACACAACGGTCAACGTGCCTATGAAAGCCATACCTCTCCAAAATATTCCTACCTTTCATGGGCTGACATAAGAGGATCCAGATGCATTCCTGTTCGAGTTTGATGTATTGTGTCAAGGGTATGTTTATACCACTGACCCCCAAAAATTAAAATTGTCTCCCTCGACATTGAAAGGAGTAGCCTTGCGATGGTTTATGTGATTAGGTGGAGGCACAATAAACGATTGGGAGAAAATGAAGACCACTTTCCTAAAAAAGTATTAGGAATACAATATATCTAGGGAATTGAAAGATGAAATATTCCATATGGTAGCAAGACCAAGTGGAACATTAGAAGAATATGTGGAACAATTTCAATATAACCTCCAACAATCTCCATATGCAACTCTACCTTTACTTGATAATGTGTTGAAAACTACACTAATTAAAGGGATGAAAGAACAATGGGTAGAAACATTAAATATTATGGGTAAAAGAGATATATATCCGGAGAATTACACTGACATCATTAATTTGTGTATCAGGTGTTCAAGAGGCAGCACGAGATTGAAGCCAATAGAACACGACATGACCACAAGGGACAACAAAATCCCCGGTTGAGGCATAACTCACGCAGAAACTATGTTAGGGTCCCACCCTAACCCCATTATTTATGTAGTGAGATCGAGTCATAGTAAAGAGTCAATAAATCCCATATTAATAATTGTAAGTGGTTAACCCGCAATTAATGACAGGGCCACAGTTAGTTGCAAATGGGCCATGGTATTATATAGATGGTATTAATAAAACCCATGGTATTGATCCATGGTATTGCATGTATGAGTCATATTTAAAGCATAGAGACTCCCTGCGAGGAGCATCGTGTCTTATTTTTGTATCGAGCTCTGCTCTATTGGAGGTTGCCCCCTCGAAGAGGCCAGTGAACATTGCTTTCTGAATAATAAAATATTTGTTGTTGTCTCTCACTATTCTATGTTCTGGGTATCTTTCTTCGCATATTCTGTATTTGGGTATCTTTTGCAGGTTAAGAGCATAACAAATTGGCAATCTGCTAGAGGATTTCAAAACTGATATTTTAGGGACCCTGACAATGCAATTGGACATTATGCAAGCCAAACAAAAGCAGAACAAAATTTGGTGATATTCTGTCCTAGATGCAGAAAGACGCATAGCCACAAAGAGTGCCCGCTGGACATGGTGCAAACCTGCGCCATATGCACGAAAGATCACGCCACAGAAAGCTGCATGTCACTCCTATGGCTAAAAGAAGTTTATAAAGAGGCATAAGAAGATATCAAACCAGTCTACCTGCTCAATTAGCGTTGCCAATGGAAACTACGAAAAACAAGTATGCAGACTGATCCATCCTCTTTCTTTCAAATGTCGCAATATAATTCACAACAATACCCGGGAACCATGTGGCAGAACTAGCCATATTTTTCCAATTGGTCACAATAGCAATCCCCTATGCCACCTTGGCCCAACCAATCAAATCAAAATAACAATTGGCCAAATTCCTTTTACTTCCTCCCATTTTGGCAAAATAATGCATATCAATCCCAATGGCCACCCTCAACTTCACAGAACTAAAACTGGCAGCCAAGATGGTAGAGACCTATAAATCAACCAGCATGAACAATCCCCCTAACTCAACCCACACTACCAGCACCCTACACATTGCAACAGAATCCTCAGACCAACTTACAGCGACAACTCACAGCCGAACCCAACCCGAACCCAAACAATAGACCGGTTCAATCCATGCAAATTATTGAAGGACCAGAACTAAAAACCGATTTAAGGGAGTGCAATGACCTTCAATTAAGATCTGGGTGGATAATAGAATCAGAGGGGGATGAAAATGTTCAAATTGAAGATCCGTTACCTATAGAACAAGCACCACAAGAAGAGAACATGGTTAGATAGAAAACTCATGATCAAGCAACCACCTCTTCTCCACCATTACCATAAAGACTAATCATACCTCGCCCAATTGAACACCCTGATTTTGATATTCTGGAAGAATTGAAAATTTTGTGTATAAAAATACCACTCCTCCAGGCTATTCAAGACATCCTAATTTATGCAAAAACTATTAAAGAATTATGTATGAAAAAGCCAAAGAGGAAAATAACAACAAATCCAATAGTCCATGTAGTCGGTACCTTATCTGATTTACTATCAGGAAGATAAACACCTATAAAATATGAGGACCCAGGAAATCCTATAGTCATGGTGCAAATAAATGGATGCTCCTTCCCCAACGCCTTAGTTGATTTAGGAGCAGCAATCAATTTTCTTACAACCACAACTTGTCAAAAGCTTGGCACTACATCCTTGGACCCAAACACAACCTTGTTGGAGTTGGCTAACCGATCGGTAGTCAAACCAGAAGGCACATTACAAGATGTAATGGTGTCTGTAGACTCTTGAGAATACCCTGCAGACTTTCTGATTATCAATCCTAGAAACTGACTCGATGGACATCTCTTAATTCTAGGTAGACCTTGGCTAGCAACTGCGGATGCTTACATTAGCTGTCGAACAGGCAGCATGACTCTAGCAAGAGGAAGTAATGTAAAGAATTTAACCTTATATCCTTCAGCTCAACCAAGCTTAACAATAATCAAAACCAAAAAACAACCTGTATCATATCTAACTGAAAACATTAGATCACCGCTAACCATAGAATATGCTCTCAAATTTAAAGATCAAACAGAAGATGACATCATTAACACTTATAATAACCAACCAGATGTCGGATCCCATCTAAAATGTCACATGATTGAGGTAGCATTCGATAGAGAAATAGAAGAAGATCCCCTAAAAGATATTAACGATCAATCAATACCAACTACCTCTGTTTATAACAACAAAACCATAGAAATTAAGACAAGAAAAACTTTGAATATTAACAAAACCTGACTACTGACCAGGAGCAAAAGCTTGTTAAACTCCCGAGAAAATATAAAGAGGCCTTTGCATGGGATTACCCAGACATGAAAGGGATTGATCCCCAATTAAGCATGCACTACATTTATACAGAGAAGGATACCAGGCCCATTTGACAACCTCAACGGAGGTTAAATCCTCATCTTAAAGATATTGTAAAAGCTGAACTACAAAAATTGCTAGATGTAAACTTTATCTACCCAATATCTAACAGAAAATGGGTTTCTCCATTAGTAGTGGTGCCAAAAAATAATGGAAAGTGGTGGATATGTGTTGACTATAGAGAGCTTAATAAAGCAACCGAAAAAGTCCATTTCCCCCTTCCATTCATTGACCAAGTCATGGACACGTTGGCAGGAAAAAAATTATTTTCTTTCCTAGATGGCTTCAATGGATACAATCAAATTCAGATTTCCCCTGAAGATCAGGATAAGACTACCTTTACCTACCCTTGGGGAACATTTTCTTATAGGGTCCTACCTTTTGGGCTGTGCAATGCCCCTACCACATCTCAGAGGGCTATACTCAACATTTTTTCAGACCTGATAAATGAAGGGCTCGAGGTGTATATGGATGACTTCACACCTTACGGAGATGACTTTGAGCTAGCATTAGAAACATTAGAGAAATTTCTGCAAAGATGCATTGCCACCAGACTCTGTTTAAGCAATGAAAAATGCCACATGATGATGACCGAGGGCCTCATCCTAGGTCACTATATCTCAGCTGCTGGAATCCAGGTAGATCCAGCAAAAATTCAAATAATTCTTATAATACCTACTCGTACCACACAAACAATGGTATGCATTTTTCTGGGATTTTCTAGTTATTATAGAAGGTTTATAAACCATTTTTCTCAGATTTTTGCACCGTTATATGCACTAACAAGTAATATTGATTTCATTTGGACCTATAAATGTGACAACGTTTTTGAAAACTTAGAACAACTAGTATCAACAGCCCCAGTATTAAGGGGCCCAAACTGGGATCTACCATTCCAGATTTCATCCGACGCTTCAGACACAGCCATAGGAGTAGTTCTTGGTCAGGAAGAAGATAAAAATCCATATGTAATATACTATGTTAGAAAAAATCTATCTCTTACTGAATTAAATTATATTGTTACTGAAAAATATTTTTTGGCTGTAGTCTATGCTATCAATAAATTCCAACATTATATAACAGGGTACCTTGTGGTTCTATACATTGATCACTCTGCTATTAAATATCTAGCCAATAAACCAGTTAAAAATGGAAGAGTGACAAGATGTTTGATTCTTTTGTAGGAATTCGATATAAGAATTAAAGATCGACCAGGAAAAGAAAATCCAGTAGCAGACTTCCTATCGCGAATGCCAAAGACAGATGACTCGGCAGCAGTGGAAGACCAATTTCTAGATGAACATTTATTTGCTGTAACATGCAAAACACCATGGTATGTGGATGTCGCAAATTATTTGGCAGTGGGCAAATTACCCAAGCACCTAATGCCTAATGAAATAAAACAAATAATACAGCACATCACGCGATTCTCTTGGATCAGAGGCTATTTATTTCATACAGGAGTTGATATGCACATTAGAAGATGCGTCAGCGAAGATGAAGTTTTCGACATTCCGAAAGCATGCCATGACGGGCTGTGTGGCAGACATTTTGCAGACCGTAGGACTAGTCACAAAGTTTTGCAGATGGGCTATTATTGGCCCACCATTTTCAAGGATGCCAAGAAGTTTGTCCAAGCATGTGATAGTTTCCATAGAATGGGATGCCCCGGGCAGTCTGATGAAATGCCTCTGCACCCAGAGATGGTCATTGAAATTTTTGAGCGATGGGCGTTAGACTTCATCGGTCATTTAAATCCATCCTCTAATCAAAAGAAATATATATTAATTGCAACAAAGTATGTGACTAAATGGGTGGAGGCAGAGGCCCTACCAAGGGCAAGAGAGGATTCGGTAATCCACTTTCTTTTCCAACTATTCGTGCGATATGGCTTTCCTAGAGAGGTAATCACGGATGGAGGGCCACAATTCATAGGCCATAAGTTCACTACAACATTAAAGAATTATCATATCATGCACAAGATCACAACTCCATACTACCCACAGGAAAATGGCTAGGTAGAAAGCACAAATAAAATGATCGAGGCAATACTCACAAAAACAATTGCATCACATAGACGTGACTGCGCTACCCGATTTCCAGAAGCCCTGTTGGCATATCATATGACATGGAGAAATACCACAGGATATTCCCCATACCAATTTGTGTTTGGAAAAGAACCTATCTTCCCAATTGAATTCGAAATCCAGATGGTTGGGACCTTATGAGATACAAAAAGTGCATCGTAATGGCACCATCACATTAGCCACCATCGACAGGTCTAGCTATTCTTTTAAAGCAAATGGACATCGAGTACGAATTTCACAAACCGCTTACCAGTGAGTCCTTTTGCCAGCAGTTATAGGAAGATTCCACCATACAAATTCTCACTGAGGAGGACAACCCATCCTCAGCATTGACCCAATAAATAATTCATTTTGTCTTTGAATTTTGTACATAAATTCTTCTCTCTATTTTGATTGAATTTGCTTGTAAAAACTGTAAAGAAACTCTTTTTTTTTTCCTTTTGTTGTTCCCTCCAAAGAATAGTTGCCATCCCCTCTAAAGGAACATCAATTTTGTGTATAGATTTTCGTGTTGTTCCCTCCAAGGAACAACTATTGTTCCCTCCAAGGAACAACTATCGTTCCCTTTAAGAAACAACAGTTTCGTGTGTGCTTGCTTTTGTTGTTCCATTTAAGGAACAATTCTTGTTCCCTTTAAGGAACAGTTGCCATTCCGTTTAAGGAACAATAGTCTCCTGTATATTTGATTTTCGTGTTGTTCCCTTTAAGGAACAGTTAATGTTCCCTCTAAGGAACAACAACCGTTCTTTCCAAGGAACAACACTTTTGTGTGTGTTTGTTTTTTGTTGTTCCCTTTAAGGAACAACTGTTGTTCCCTCTAAGGAATAGCAGTCGTTCCCTCTACGAAACAACAATTCCGTGTGCATTTTTTTTTTGATGTTCCCTTTAAGGAACAATAGTCGTTCCCTCTAAGGAACAATAGTCGTTCCCTCTAAGGAACAGCAGTTCCGTGTGCGTTTGTTTTTTGTTGTTCCTGTTACACTAAAATTTGTCACCATGACTATCTGCAGTTAATATGGCTCCATCAACAGTCATATTATCCTCCTTGTCAAGCCCGATACCTCTGCTCTCCATGTCAAACTTCAAGAAAGAGAGAAAGTCATTAAAAATCATGTTTATCTCTGGGTACGCAGGTTCTCTCTACCTTGCCTGCGTGTATGCATCC